>JAJUPC010000485.1:0-264378 GCA_023614405.1 Avena insularis | reverse complement strand
AACAACTGGAGTTATTTCATGTGTGTTCTTTTCACATACCACATATGGATCCACCAGTGTCATTGAAATGTGTGTTCTGTTAAGAGACCACACATAGATCCACCATTGTCATTACATGTGTGTTCTTTATTTTTTTAGTAACAACAACTTGGAGTTGTTGCATGTGTTCTTTTGACATACCACATATGGATCCACCCGTTGTCATTGTATGTGTGTTTTTCACAATCCACCTATGGATCCACAGTGTCACATTGTGTGTTCTTTTACTAACAACAACTAGAGTCATTGCATGTGTGTTCTTTTCACATACCACATATGGATCCACTAGTGTCATTGCATGTGTGCTCTTTTCACAATCCACCTATGGATCCACCAGTGTCATTGCATGTGTGTTCATTTTACTAACAACAACGAGTCATTGCATGTGTGTTCTTTTCACATACCACATATGGATCCACCCGTGTCATTGCATGTGTGTTCTTTTCACAATCCACCTATGGATCCACCAGTGTCATTGCATTTGTGCTCTTTTACTAACAATAACCAAAAGTCATTGCATGTGTGTTCTTTAGAGACCACACATGGATCCACCTGATGTCATTGCATGTGTGTTCTTTTTACTAACAACAACGAGTCATTGAAATGTGTGTTCACTTGAGACCACATATGGATCCACAGTGTCATTGCATGTGGTCTCTGAAGAGACCACACATGGATCCACCAGTTGTCATTGCATGTGTGTTCTTTTCTAACAACAATTGAGTCGTTACATGTGTGTTCTTTTCACATACCACATATGGATCCACCAGTGTCATTGCATGTGTGCTCTTTTCACAATCCACCTATGGATCCACCAGTGTCATTGCATGTGTGTTCCTTTTACTAACAACAACTAGAGTCATTGCATGTGTGTTCTTTTGACATACCACATATGGATCCACTAGTGTCATAGCATGTGTGATCTTTTCACAATCCACCTATGGATCCACCGGTGTCATTGCATGTGTGTTCTTTTACTAACAACAACAGAGTCATTGCATGTGTGTTCTTTTCACATACCACATATGGATCCACTGGGTGTCATTGCATATGTGTTCTGCTCACAATCCACCTATGGATCCACCATTGTCATTGCGTGTGTGCTCTTTTTACTAACAACAACTGAGTCATTGCATGTGTGTTCTCTTGGAGACCACACATTGATCCTACAGTGTCATTGCATGTGTGTTCTTTTTACTAACAACAATCAGAGTAATTGAAATGTGTGTTCTCTTCAGAGACCACACATGGATCCACCAGTGTCATTGCATGTGTGTTCTTTTTACTAATAACAACTAGAGTCATTGCATCTCATAGTGTTCTTTCTCACATACCACATATGGATCCACCAGTGTCATTGCATGTGTGCTCTTCACAATCCACCAATGGATACACCAAAGTGTCATTGCATTTGTGTTCTTTTTACTAACAACGAGTCATTGCATGTGTGTTCTTTTCACATACCACATATGGATCCACAAGTGTCATTGCATGTGTGTTCTTTTCACAATCCAATCTATGGATCTAACTGTCATTGCACGCAGCTATTTTTTACTAACAACAACCAGAGTCATTGCATTGTGTGTTCTCTGATCCACCAATGTCATCAGACATGTGTGTTCTTTTTTACTAACAAATAACCAGTAGTCATTGAAATGTGTTCTTCTTTCGTAGACCACACATGGATCCACCAAAGGTCATCGGTGATGTGTGTTCTTTTATAGTAACAAATAACTCGAGTTGTTAGATGTGTGTTCTTTCATTATATACCACATATGGGATCCACCAGCTGTCATCAGTATGTGCTCTTTTCATAATGCAGCACCTATGTATCCACCCTCGTGTGATCAGATGTGTGTTATTTTACTAACAACAACCGTATGTCATTGCATGTGTGTTCTTTCATATACCAAATATGGATCCACCAAAGTTGTCATTGCATGTGTGTTCTTTTTCACAATCCACCTATGGATCCACCAAAGGTCATTGCATGTGATCTTTTTACTAATAAACAACCAGAGTCATGTCATGTGTAAATTTCTTTAGAGACCACACATGGATCCACCAAAGCGTCATTGCATGTGTGTCTTTTACTAACAACAACCAGTAGTCATTGAAATGTGTTTCTTCAGTAGACCACACATGGATGCACTAGTATTATCGCATGTGTGTCTTTTACTAACAAATAACCCGGAGTCATTTCATACGTGTGTTCTTTTTCACATATACCACATATGGATCCCACTCAGTGTCATTACATGTGTGTCTCTTTACTAACAAATAACTAGAGTCATTTCATGTGTGTTCTTTCACATACTCACATACATCGATCCACAAGTGTCATTGAAATGTGTTTTCTCTTTAGAGACCACATGGATCCACCAAAGGTCATTGCATGTGTGCGTTCTTTATACTACCAACATGGGAGATATTGCATGTGTGTTCTTTTCACGATACCTACATATGGATCCACCAGTGTCATTGCATGTGTGCTTCTTTTCACAATCCACCTATGGATCCACCAAAGTTGTCATTGCATGTGTTATACTTTTACCTTTTTACTAACAACAACCAGAGTCATTGCATGTGTGTTCTTTCACATACCACATATGGATCCACCAGTGCTGTCATTACATGTGTGTTCTTTTCACAATCCACCTATGGATCCACCAAAGTATCATTGCATTTGTGATCTTTTACTAACAACAACCAGGGAGTCATTTCATGTGTGTTCGCTCAGAGACCACAATGGATCCAGAAGTGTCATGGCATGTGTATTCTTTTTACTAACAAAACCAGTAGTCATTGAAATCGTGTTCGCTCAGAGACTACACATGGATCCACCAAGAGAACATTGAAATGTGTGTTCTCTCTCAGAGACCACACATGGATCTTACCAAAGAAATCATTGAAATGTGTGTTCTCTGTGAGACCACATGGATGCACTAGTGTCATTGCATGTCTATTCTTTTACTAACAAATAACCCGGAGTTGTTGCATGTGTGTTCTTTTCACATACCACATATGGATCCACCAAAGATGTCATTGTGGCATGTGTCAGTTCTTTTCACAATCCACCAAAGTGTCATTTACAGACGTGTGTTCTTTTGCACTAACAACAACCGTAGTCATTGTAATGTGTGTTCTTTTCACATACCACATATGGATCCACCAGTGTCATTGCATGTGTGTTCTTTTCACAATCCACCTCTGGATCCACCATCAAGGTCATTGCATGTGCTCTTTTACTAACAACAACCAGAGTCATTGCATGTGTGTTCTTCAGAGACCACACATGGATCCACCAGGGTCATTGATGTGTGTTCTTTTACTAACAACAAACTGGGTCATTGAAATTTGTGTTCTTTAGACCACACATGGATCCACTAGTGTCATTGCATGTGTGTTCTTTTACTAACAACAACCAGTCATTTCATGTGTGTTCTTTCACATACCACATATGGATCTACCATGTCATTGCATGTGTGTTCTTTTACTAACAACAACTGGAGTCATTTGATGTATGTTCTTTTCACATACCATATCGATCCACCATGTCATTGAAATGGGTTCTCTTCAGAGACCACACATGGATCTACCAGTGTCATTGCATGTGTTCTTTTACTAACAACAACTGAGTTATTGCATGTGTGTTCTTTTCACATACCATATATGGATCCACCAAAGGTCATTGCATGTGTGCCCTTTTCACAATCCAATTGTGGATCCACCAGTGTCATTGCATGTGATCTTTTACTAACAACAACCAGAGTCATTTCATGTGTGTTCTCTTCAGAGACCACACATGGATCCACCAGTGTCATTGCATGTGTATTCTTTTTACTAACAAAAACAAGAGCCATTAAAATGTGTGTTCTACTCAGAGTCCACACATCGATCCACCATGTCATTGAATGTGTGTTCTCTTCAGAGACCACACATGGATCCACCAAAGTCATTGCATGTGTCTTCTCTTGAGACCACACATGGATCCACCAATGTCATTGCATGTGTGTTCTTTTTACTAACAACAACCAGAGTGATTGCATGTGTGGTCTGTTTAGAGACCACAGATGGATCCACCAGTGTTATTGCATGTGTGGTATTTTCACAATCCACCTATGGATCCACCAGTGTAATTTCATGTGTGTTCTTTTTACTAACAACATCCAGTCATTGTATGTGTTTTTTCACGTACACATATAGATCCACCAGTTTCATTGCATGTGTTCTTTTCACAATCCACCTATGGATCCACCAGTGTCATTGTATGTGTGCTCTTCTTACAACCAACAACCAGAGTCATTGCACGTGTGTTCTCTTCAGAGACCACACATGGATCCACCAAAGGTCATTGCATGTGTATTCTTTTAGTAATAACAACTAGAGTCATTGCATGTGTGTTCTTTTCACATACCAATGGATCCACCACAGTGTCATTGCATGTGTGCTCTTTTCACAATCGACCTATGCATCCACTAGTGTCATTGCATTGTGTTCTTTTTACTAACAACAACCAGAGTCATTGCATGTGCTCTTTTCACATACCACATATGGATCCACCAATGTCATTGTATGTGTTCTTTAACAATCCACCTATGGATCGACCGTTGTCATTGCATGTGTGATCTTTTACTAACACAACCAGAGTCATTTCATGTGTGCTCTTTAGAGACCACACATGGATCCACCAGTCATTGCATGTGTATTCTTTTACTAACATAAACCAAAGTCATTGAAATGAGTGTTCTTCTTCAGAGACTACACATAGATCCACCAGTGACATTGAAATGTGTGTTCTCTTCAGAGACCACTCATGGATCCACTAGTGTCATTGACATGTGTTCTTCAGAGACCACACATGTATCCACCAGTGTCATTGCATGTGTGTTATTTTTACTAACAACAACTCGAGTCATTGCATGTGTGTTCTTTTCATATACCACATATCGATCCACCGGTGTCATTGCATGTGTGCTCTTTTCACAATCCACCTATGGATCCACTAGTAATTTCATGTGTGTTCTTTTTACTAACAACAACAGTCATTGCATGTGTTCTTTTCACATACCACATATGGATCCACCAGTATCATTGCATGTGTGTTCTTTTCACAATCCACCTACGGATCCACCAGTGTCATTGCATGTGTGCTCTTTTATCGACAACAACCGTGAGTCATTTCATGTGTGTTCCTCTGAGACCACACATGGATCCACCAGTGTCATTGCATGTGTGTTCTTTTACTAACAACAAACAAGTCATTCAAATGTGTGTTCTATTCAGAGACCACACATGGATCCACTAGTGTCATTGCATGTGTGTTCTTTTTACTAACAACAACTGGAGTCATTTCATGTGTGTTCTTTTCACATACCACATATGGATCCACCAGTGTCATTGCATGTGTGCTCTTTTCACAATCCACCTATGGATCCACCAGTGTCATTGGATGTGTTCGTTTTTTACTATCAACCCGTGTCATTGCATGTGTGTTCTTTTCACATACCACATATGGATCCACCAAAGGTCATCATGTGTGTTCTTTTCACAATCCACCTATGGATCCACTAGTGTCATTGCATTTGTGCTCTTTTACTAACAACAACCGTAGTCATTGCATGTGTGTAGTTCTCTTCAGAGACCACACATGGATCCACCAAGCATATTGCATGTGTTCTTTTTTCTAACAACAACCATAGTCATTGTAATGTGTGTTTTCTATAGAGACCACACATGGATCCACCAGTGTCATTGCATGTGTGTTCTTTTTACTAACAACAACTGGAGTCATTGCATGTGTGTTCTTTTCACATACCACATTTGGATCCACCAGTGTCATTGCATGTGTGCTCTTCGTAAAATCCACCTATGGATCCACCAGTGTCATTGCATGTGTGTTCTTTTTACTAACAACCACAGGAGACATGTCATGTGTGTTCTTTTCACATACCATATGGATCCACCGGTTGTCATTGCATGTGTGTACTTTCACAATCCACCTATGGATCCACCAGGTGTCGTTGCATGTGTGCTCTTTTTACTAACAACAAGCAGTAGTCATTGCTTGTGTGTTCTTTCAGAGACCACACATGGATCCACCAGTGTCATTACATGTGTGTTCTTTTTACTAACAACAACCAGAGTCATTGAAATTTGTGTTCTCTTCAGAGACCACACATGGATCCACCAGTGTCATTGTATGTGTGCTCTTTTCAATAATAACAAAATGATTCATTGCGTATGTTTTCGTTTCTAATACCACATATGGATCCACCAGTGTCATTGCATGTGCTCTTTCACAATCCACCTATGGATCCACGAGTGTCATTGCTCAGGTGCTCTTTTTTACTAACAACAAACAGAGTCATTGCATGTGTGTTCTCTTCAGAGACCACACATGGATCCACCAGTGTCATTGCATGTGTATTCTTTTTATTAACATAAACCAAAGTCACTGAAATGTGTGTTCTCTTCAGAGACCACACATGGATCCACCAGTGTCATTGAAATGTGTGTTCTCTTCAAAGACCACACATGGATCCACCAGTGTCATTGCATGTGTCTTCTCTTGAGAGACCACACATGGATCCACCAGTGTCATTGCATGTGTGTTCTTTTTACTAACAACAACTGGAGTCATTGCATGTGTGTTCTTTTCACATACCACATATGGATCCACCAGTGTCATTGCATGTGTGGTCTTTTCACAATCCACCTATGGATCCACCAGTGTAATTTCATGTGTGTTCTTTTTACTAACAACATCCAGAGTCATTGCATGTGTTTCTTTTCACATACCACATATGGATCCACCAGTTTCATTGCATGTGTGTTCTTTTCACAATCCACCTATGGATCCACCAGTGTCATTGCATGTGCTCTTTACTAACAACAACCAGAGTCATTGCATGTGTGTTCTCTTCAGAGACCACACATGGATCCACCAGTGTCATTGCATGTGTGTTCTTTTTACTAACAACAACCAGAGTCATTGAAATTTGTGTTCTCTTAGAGACCTCACATGGATCCACCAGTGTCATTGTATGTGTGTTCTTTTTACTAATAACAACTAGAGTCATTGCATGTGTGTTCTTTTCACATACCACGTATGGATCCACCAGTGTCATTTCATGTGTGTTCCGTTTAATAACAACAACTGGAGTCATTTCATTTGTGTTATTTTCACATACCACATATCGATCCACCAGTGTCACTGAAATGTGTGTTCTCTTCAGAGACCACATGGATCCACCAGTGTCATTGCATGTGTGTTCTTTATACTACCAACAACTGAAGTCATTGCATGTGTGTTCTTTTCACATACCACATATGGATCCACCAGTGTCATTGCATGTGTGCTCTTTTCAAAATCCACCTATGGATCCACCAGTGGCATTGCATATGTGTTCCTTTTACTAACAACAACCAGAGTCATTGCATGTGTGTTCTTTTCACATACCACATATGTATCCACCAGTGTCATTGCATGTGTGTTCTTTTCACAATCCACCTATGGATCCACCAGTGTCATTGCATTTGTGCTCTTTTTACTAACAACAACAAGAGTCATTGCATCTATGTTCTCTTCAGAGACCACATGGATCCACCAGTGTCAGTGCATGTGTGTTCTTTTTACTAACAACAACCAGAGTCATTGAAATGTGTGTTCTCTTCAGAGACCACACATGGATCCACCAGTGTCATTGCATGTGTGGTCTCTGAAGAAACCACACATGGATCCACCAGTGTCATTTCATGTGTGTTCTTTATAGTAACAACAACTTGAGTTGTTGCATGTGTGTTCGTTTGACATACCACATATGGATCCACTAGTGTCATTGCATGTGTGCTCTTTTCATAATCCACCTATGGATCCACCGGTGTCATTGCATGTGTGTTCTTTTTACTAACAACAACTAGAGTCATTGCATGTGTGTTCTTTTCCCATACCACATATGGATCCACTAGTGTCATTGCATGTGCTCTTTTCACTGATCCACCTATGGATCCACAGTGTCATTGCATGTGTGTTCTCCACTAACAACAACCGTAGTCATTGCATGTGTGTTCTTTTGACATACCACATATGGATCCACCCGTGTCATTGCATGTGTGTTCTTTTCACAATCCACCTATGGATCCACCAGTGTCATTGCATCTGTGCTCTTTTTACTAACAACAACCAGAGTCATTGCATGTGTGTGTTCTCTTCAGAGACCACACATGGATCCACCAAGGTCATTGCATTTACGCCTTTTTACTAACAACAACCCGAGTCAATGAAAGGTGTGTTCTCCTCAGAGACCACACATGGATGCACCAGTGTCATTGCCTGTGTGGTCTCTGAAAGAGACCACACATGGATCCACCAGTGTCGCATGTGTGTTCTTTTAGTAACAACAACCGTAGTCATTGAAATGTGTGTTCTCTTCAGAGACCACACATGGATGCACCAAGTGTCATTGCATGTGTGGTTCGAAGACCACACATGGATCCACCGTGTCAGCATGTGTGTTCTTTTCCTAACAACAACCAGAGTCATTGAAATGTGTTCTCTTCAGAGACTACACATGGATCCACCAAGGTCATTGCATGTGTGGTCTCAAGAGACCACACATGGATCCACCAAAGTGTCATTGCATGTGTGTTCTTTATACTAACAACAACGGAGTTGTTGCATGTGTTCTTTTCACATACCACATATGGATCCACCAGTGTCATTGCATGTGTGCTCTTTCACAATCCACCTATGGATCCACCAGTGTCATTGCATGTGTGTTCTTTTTACTATCAACAACTGAGTCATTTCATGTGTGTTCTTTTCACATACCACATATGGATCCACTAGTGTCATTGTGATATGTGTTCTTTTACTAACAACAACCGGAGTCATTTGATGTGTGTTCTTTTCACATACCACATATCGATCCACCAGTGTCATTGAAATGTGTTCTCTTCAGAGACCACACATGGATTCACTAGTGTCATTGCATGTGTGTTCTTTTTCACATACCATGATGGATCCACTAGAGTCACTGCATGTGTGCTCTTTTCACAATCCACCTATGGATCCACCAGTGTCATTGCATGTGTGCTCTTTTTAATAACAACAACCAGAGTCATTGATGTGTGTTCTTTTCATATACCACAGATGGATCCACTGTGTCATTGCATGTGTGTTCTTTTCACAATCCACCTATGGATCCACCAAAGGTCATTGCATGTGTGATCTTTTACTAACAACAACCAGAGTCATTCCATGTGTGTTCTCTTCAGAGACCACACATGGATCCACCAGTGTCGCGGGCATGTGTATTCTTTTTTACTAACAAAACTAGAGTCATTGAAATATGTGTGTTCTTTTCAGAGACCACACATGGATCCACCAGGTCATTGAATGTGTGTTCTTTTCAACCACACATGGATCCACAAGTGTCATTGCATGTGTCTTCTTCGTGAATACACCATGGATCCACCAAAGGTCATTGCACGTATGTTCTTTTACTAACAACAACTGGAGTCATTGCATGTGTGTTCTTTTCACATACCACATATGGATCCACCAGTGTCATTGCATGTGTGGTCTTTTTCACAATCCACCTATGGATCCACCAGTTGTCATTGCATGTGTTCTTTTTACTAACAACAACTTGAGTCATTGCATGTGTGTTCTTTTGACATACCACATATGGATCCACTAGGTCATTGCATGTGTGTTTTTTCACAATCCACCTATGGATCCACCAAATGTCATTGCATGTGTTCTTTACTAACAACAACCAGAGTCATTGAATTTGTGTTCTCTTCAGAGACCACACATGGATCCACCAAAGGTCATTGCATGTGTGTTCTTTTTACTAACAACAACCAGAGTCATTGAAATTTCTGTTCTCTTAATAGACCACACATTGATCCTCTATTGTCATTCCTTGTGTGTTCTTTTTACTAACAACAACTGGTGTCATTTCATGTGTGTTCTTTTCACATACCACATATGGATCCACCAGTGTCATTGCATGTGTTCTTTTTACTAACAACAACAGGAGTCATTTGATGTGTGTTCTTTTCACATACCACATATGGATCCACTAGTGTCATTGAAATGTGTGTTCTTTGAGAGACTACACATGGATCTACCAGTGTCATTACATGTGTGTTCTTTTTACTAACAACAACCAGAGTCATTGAAATGTGTTCTTTCACATACCACATATGGATCTTCACAATATGGATCCACCAAAGGTCATTGCATGTGTGTTCTTTTTACTAATAACAACTAGAGTCATTGCATGTGTTCTTTTCACATACCACATATGGATCCACCAAGGTCATTGCATGTGTGCTCTTTTCACAATCCACATATGGATCCACTCAGTGTCATTGCACGTGCGCTTTTTACTTCTTCTTTTTACTAAGAACAACTGGAGTCATTGCATGTGTGTTCTTTTCTTTTCACATACCACATATGGATCCACCAGTCATTGCATGTGTGTTCTTTTACTATCCACAATGGATCAACCAGAGTCATTGCATGTGTGTTCTTTTCACATACCACATATGGATCCACCATGTTATCAGATGTGTGCTCTTTTTTACTAACAACAACCATTGCATGTGTGTTCTCTTCAGAGACCACACATGGATCCACCACCAGATTGCATGTGTGTTGTTTTTACTAACAACAACCAGAGTCATTGAAATTGTGTTCTTCAGAGACCACACATGGATCCAATAGTGTCATTGCATGTGTGTTCTTTTTACTAACAACAGAATCGGAGTCATTTCATGTGTGTTCTTTCACATACCACATATGGATCCACCAGTGTCATTGCATGTGTGTTCCTTTTACTAACAACAACAGGAGTCATTTCATGTGTTTTCATTTCACATAACACAACTGGATCCACCGCTGTCATTGAAATGTGTGTTCTTTTAGCACCACACATGGATCCACCAAAGGTCATTGCATGTGTGTTCTTTTTACTAACAACAACTGGAGTTATTGCATGTGTGTTCTTTTCACATACCACATATGGATCCACCGTGTCATTGCATGTGTGCTCTTTCAATCCACCTATGGATCCACCAGTGTCATTGCATGTGTGTTCTTTTTACTAACAACAACCGAGTCATTGCATGTGTGTTCTTTCACATACCTGCATATGGATCCACCAGTGTCATTGCATGTGTGTTCTTTTCACAATCCACCTATGGATCCACCAGTTGTCATTGCATGTGTGATCTTTTTACCAACAACACCAGAGTCATTTCATGTGTGTTCTTCAGAGACCACACATGGATCCACCATGTCATTGCATGTGTGTTCTTTTACTAACAAAACCAGAGTCATTGAAATGTGTGTTCTCTTGAGACCACAAATGGATCCACCTAAAAGTCATTGGGATGTGTGCTCTCTTCACTAACCACATGGATCAACCAGCGTCATTGCATGTGTCTTCTCTTCAGAGACCACACATGGATCCACCAGTGTCATTGCATGTGTGCTCTTTTTACTAACAACAACTA
Organism: Avena insularis; assembly: GCA_023614405.1. Lineage (NCBI taxonomy): Eukaryota > Viridiplantae > Streptophyta > Magnoliopsida > Poales > Poaceae > Avena > Avena insularis. Next base: position 252,810 of record JAJUPC010000485.1, on the reverse strand, counting down.
GAGTCATTGCATGTGTGTTCTTTTCCTTACCACATATGGATCCACCAGTTGTCATTGCATGTGTGTTCTCTTGAGACCACCTATGGATCCACCATATCATTGCATGTGTGTTGTTTTTTACTAACAACAACCGTGAGTCATTGAATGTGTGTTCTCTTCAGAGACCACACATGGATCCACTAGTGTCATTGTATTGTGTTTTGCATGTGTGTTCTTTTTACTAACAAAGAACTTGAGTCATTGCATGTGTGTTCTTTTCACATACCACATATGGATCCACGTTGCATGTGTGCTCTTTTTCACAATCCACCTATGGATCCACCAAGGTGTACGTCCTGTTTCTTTTCACAATCCACCCATGGATCCACTAGTGTCATTGCATGTGTGTTCTTTTACTAACAACAACCAGAGTCATTTGATATGTGTTCTTTTCACAGACCACATATGGATCCACAGCGTCATTGAATGTGTGTTCTTCTTTCAGAGACCACACATGGATCCACCAAAGGTCATTACTATGTGTGTTCTTTTTACTAAAACAACTCGAGTTATTGCATGTGTGTTCTTTTCACATACTACATATGGATCCACCAGTGTCATTGCATGTGTGCTCTTTTCTAATCCACACATGGATCCACCAAAGTTGTCATTGCATGTGAGTTCTTTTACTAACAACAACTAGAGTCATTGCATGTGTGTTTCTTTTCACATACCACATATGGATCCACCAAAGGTCATTGAATGTGTGTTCTTTTCACAGATCTCTTTCACCAATCCATCATGGATCCACCAGTGTCATTGCATGTGTGCTCTTCACTAACAACAACTCAGTCATTGCATGTGTGTCCTTTTCACATACCACATATGGATCCACCAGTGTCATTGCATGTGTGTTCTTTTTACAATCGACCTATGGATCCACCAGTGTCATTGCATGTTTGTTCTTTTACTAACAACAACAGTCATTGCATGTGTTTCTCTTCACAGACCACATGGATCCACCAAAGGTCATTGCATGTGTTCTTTTTACTAACAAAAACCAGAGTCATTGATGTGTTCTTCAGAGACCACACATGGATCCACCAAAGGTCATTGAAATGTGTGTTCTTTTCGAGACCACACATAGATCCACAGTGTCATTGAAATGTGTTCTCTTCTAGAGACCACACATGGATCCCTCATTGATCATTGCATGTGTGTTCTTTTTACTAACAACAACTGAAGTCATTGTATGTGTGTTCTTTTCACATACCACATATGGATCCACAGAGTCATTGCATGTGTTCTTTCACAATCCACCTATGGATCCACCAGTGTCATTGCATGTGTGTCTTACTAACAACAACGAGTCATTGCATGTGTGTATTTTCACATACCACATATGGATCCACCATGTCATTAAATGTGTGTTCTTTTCCCACCTATGGATCCACCAAAGGTCATTGCATGTTCTTTTACTAACAACAACCAGAGTCATTGCATGTGTAAGTTTTCTTCAGAGACCACACATGGATCCACCAAAGTCATTGGATGTGTGTTCTTTTTACTAACAACAACTAGAGTCATTGAAATTTGTGTTCTTCAGAGACCACACTTGCATCCACCAGTGTCATTGCATGTGTGTTCTTTTACTAACAACAACTGAGTCATTGCATGTTTGTTCTCTTCAGAGACCACACATGGATCCATCAGTGTCATTGCACGTGTGTTCTTTTTACTAACAACTAGAGTCATTGCATGTGTGTTCTTTTCACATACCACATGGATCCACCAGTGTCATTGAAATGTGTGTTCTCCTCGGAGACCGCACATGGATCCACCAGTGTCATTGCATGTGCGTTTTTTACTAACGACAACTAGAGTAATTGCATGTCTGTTCTTTTCACATACCACATATGGATCCACCAGTGTCATTGCATGTGTTCTTTTACTAACAACAAGAGTCATTGCATGTGTGTTCTTTCACAGACCACATATGGATCCACCATGTCATTGCATGTGTGCTCTTTAATAACAACAACTGAGTCATTGCATGTGTGTTCTTTCACATACCACATATGGATCCACCAGTCATTGCATGTGTGTTCTTTTCACAATCCACCTATGGATCCACCAGTGTCATTGCATGTGTGCTCTTTTACTAACAACAACTGAGTCATTGTATGTGTGTTCTCTTGAGACCACATGGATCCACCCGTGTCATTGCATGTGTGTTCTTTTTACTAACAAACACCAGAGTCATTGAAATGTGTGTTCTCTTCAGAGACCACACATGGATCCACCAGTGTCATTGCAATGTGTGTTCTTCAGATACCACACATGGATCCACCAGTGTCATTGCATGTGTCTCTCTTCAGAGACCACCATGGATCCACCAGTGTCATTGCATGTGTGTTCTTTTACTAACAACAATCAAGTCATTGTATGTGTGTTCTTTTCACATACCACATATGGATCCACCAGGTCATTGTGTGTTCTTTTACTAACAACAATCAGAGTCATTGCATGTGTGTTCTTTTCAGATACCACATATGGATCCACCAGTGTCATTGCATGTGTGTTCTTTACTAACAACAACCGGAGTCATTTCATGTGTGTTCTTTTCACATACCACATGGATCCACCAGTGTCATTGCATGTGTGTTCTTTTTACTAACAACAACCGGAGTCATTTCATGTGTGTTCTTTCATACCACATATGGATTCACTAGTGTCATTGCATGTGTGTTCTTTTACTAACAACAACCGGAGTCATTTGATGTGTTCTTTCACATACCACATATGGATCCACCAGTGTCATTGAAATGTGTGTTCTCTTCACACCACACATGGATCTACCAGTGTCATTGCATGTGTGTTCTTTTACTAACAACAACCGAGTCATTGCATGTGTGTTCTTTTCACATACCACATATGGATCCACCAAAGTGTCATTGCATGTGTTCTTTTTTCAATCCACCTATGGATCCACCAAAGGTCATTGCATGTGAGCTCTTTTACTAACAACAACCAGAGTCATCATGTGTGTTCTTTTCACATACCACATATGGATCTAGTGTCATTGCATGTGTGTTCTTTTCATATACCATATGGATCCACCAGTGTCATTGCATGTGTACTCTTTTCACAATCCACCCATGGATCCACCAGTGTCATTGCATGTGTGCTCTTTTACTAACAACAACCAGGTCATTGCATGTGTGTTCTTTTCACATACCACACATGGATCCACCAGTGTCATTTCATGTGTTTTCTTTTCACAATCCACCTATGGATCCACCAGTCATTGCATGTGTGCTCTTTTTACTAACAACAACTAGAGTCATTGCATGTGTGTTCTCTTCAGAGACTACACATGGATCCACCAGTGTCATTGCATGTGTGTTCTTCTTACTAACAACAACCAGAGTCATTGAAATGTGTGTTCCCTTCAAAAACCAGACATGGATCCACCAGTGTCATTGAATGTGTGTTTCTTTCAAGACTACACATGGATCCACATGTCATTGCATGTGTCTTCTTCAGAGACCACCATGGATCCACCAAAGTGTCATTGCATGTGTGTTCTTTTTACTAACAACAACTGGAGTCATTGCATGTGTGTTCTTTTCACATACCACATATGGATCCACCAGTGTCATTGCATGTGTTCTTTCACAATCCACCTATGGATCCACCAGTTGTCATTGCATGTGTGTTCTTTTACTAACAACAACCAGAGTCATTGCATGTGTGTTCTTTCACATACCACATATGGATCCACCAAATCATTGCATGTGTGTTCTTTTCACAATCCACCTATGGATCCACCCAAGTGTCATTGCATGTGTTCTTACACAACAACCAGAGTCATTGCATGTGTGTTCTTTCAGAGACCACACATGGATCCACCCGTGTCATTGCATGTGTGTTCTTTTTATAACAACAACCAGAGTCATTGCATGTGTGTTCTTTTCACAGACCACACATGGATCCACCAGTGTCATTGCATGTGTGTTCTTTTCACTAACAACAACTCGTGTCATTGCATGTGTGTTCTTTTCACATACCACATATGGATCCACCAGTGTCATTGCATGTGTGTTCTTTTACTAACAACAACTAGTGTCATTGCATGTGTGTTCTTTCACATACCACATATGGATCCACTAGTGTCATTGAATGTGTGTTCTTTCAGAGACCACACACATGGATCCACCAGTGTCATTGCATGTGTGTTCTTTTACTAACAACAACTAGAGTCATTGAATGTGTGTTCTTTTCATACCACACATGATCCACCAAAGGTCATTGCATGTGTGTTCTTTCACAATCCACCTATGGATCCACCAGTGGCATTGCATGTGTGTTCTTTTTACTAACAACAACTGAGTCATTGCATGTGTGTTCTTTTCACATACCACATATGGATCCACCAAAGGTCATTGCATGTGTGTTCTTTCACAATCCACCTATGGATCCACCAGTGTCATTGCATGTGTTTACTAACAACAACTAGAGTCATTGTATGTGTGTTCTTTTCAGAGACCACACATGGATCCACCGGTGTCATTGCATATGTGTTCTTTTTACTAACAACAACCGGAGTCATTGCATGTGTTTCTTTTCAAATACCACATATGGATCCAACAATGTCATTGCATGTGTGTTCTTTACTAACAACAACTGGAGTCATTTCATGTGTGTTCTTTTCACATACCACATATGGATCCACCAGTGTCATTTGCATGTGTGTTCTTTTACTAACAACAACCGAGTCATTTGATGTGTGTTCTTTCACATACCACATATGGATCCACTAGTATCATTGAAATGTGTTCTTTTGAGAGACCACACATGGATCCACCAGTGTCATTGCATGTGTGCTCTTATTACTAACAACAACCAGAGTCATTGCATGTGTGTTCTTTTCACATACCACATATGGATCCCCCAGTTCATTGCATGTGTGCTCTTTTCACAATCCACCATGGATCCACCAGTGTCATTGCATGTGTGTTCTTTTACTAACAACAACCAGAGTCATTGCATGTGTGTTCTTTTCACATACCACATATGGATCCACCAGTGTCATTGCATGTGTGTTCTTTTCACAATCCACCTATGGATCCACCAGGTCATTGCATGTGTGTTCTTTTACTAACAACAACTAGAGTCATTGCATGGGTGTTCTTTCACATACCACATATGGATCCACCAAAGGTCATTGCATGTGTGTTCTTTTCACAATCCAATCTATGGATCCACTAGTGTCATCAAGATGTGTGTTCTTTTTAGTAACCACAACCTGAGTCATTTCATGTGTGTTCTCTTCACAGACCACATATGGATCCACCAGTGTCATTTGCATGTGTTTTTTTTTAATAACAACAACCAGAGTGATTAAAATGTGTGTTGTTTTCACATACCACATATGGATCCACCAAGTGTCATTGAAATGTGTGTTCTCTTCAGGAGACCACATGGATCCACCATGTCATTGAACAAGTCTTCTCTTCAGAGACCACATGGATCCACCAATGTCATTGCATGTGTGTTCTTTACTAACAACAACTAGAGTCATTGCATGTGTGTTCTTTCACATACCATATATGGATCCACCAGTGTCATTGCATGTGTGTTCTCTTCACAATCCACATGGATCCACCAAAGGTCATTGCATGTGTGTGTTGTTTTTACTAACAACAACTGAGTCATTGAATGTGTGTTCTCTTCAGAGACCACATGGATCCACTAGTGTCATTGCATGTGTGTTCTTTTACTAAAGAACCTGAGTCATTTCATGTGTGTTCTTTTCAGATACCACATGGATCCACTAGTGTCATTGCATGTGTGTTCTTTTACTAACAACAACTAGAGTCATTTGATGTGTTCTTTCACATACCACATATCTATCCACCAGTGTCATTGAAATGTGTGTTCTCTTCACACCACATGGATCCACCAGGTCATTGCATGTGTGTTCTTTTTACTAACAACAACCGGAGTCATTGCATGTGTGTTCTTTCACATACCACATATGGATCCACCAGTGTCATTGCATGTGTGCTCTTTCACAATCCACCTATGGATCCACCAGTGTCATTGCATGTGAGCTCTTTTACTAACAACAACCAGAGTCATTGCATGTGTGTTCTTTTCACATACCACATATGGATCCACCAAAGGTCATTGTATGTGTTCTTTTCACATACCACATGGATCCACTAGTGTCATTGCATGTGTACTCTTTTCACAATCCACCATGGATCCACCAGGTCATTGCATGTGTGTTCTTTTACTAACAACAACCAGAGTCATTGCATGTGTGTTCTTTTCACATACCACATATGGATCCACCAAGGTCATTGCATGTGTGTTCTTTTCACAATCCACCTATGGATCCACCAAAGGTCATTGCATGTGATCTTTTTACTAACAACAACAGAGTCATTTCATGTGTGTTCTTCAGAGACCACACATGGATCCACCAGGTCATGGCATGTGTATTCTTTTTTACCAACAAAACCTAGAGTCATTGCAATATGTGTTCTTTTGAGACCACAAATGGATCCACCATGTCATTGAAATGTGTGTTCTTTCAAAGACCACACATGGATCCACAAGTGTCATTGCATGTGTGTCTTCTTCAGAGACCACACATGGATCCACCAAGCATTGCATGTGTGTTCTTTTTACTAACAACAACCTGGAGTCATTGCATGTGTGTTCTTTTCACATACCACATATGGATCCACCAAAGTGTCATTGCATGTGTGGTCTTTTCACAATCCACCTATGGATCCACCAGTGTCATTGCATGTGTGTTCTTTTACTAACAACAACCAGAGTCATTGAATGTGTGTTCTTTCACATACCACATATGGATCCACCAAAGGTCATTGCATGTGTGTTCTTTCACAATCCACCTATGGATCCACCAGTGTCATTGCATGTGTTGTTTTTACTAACAACAACTAGAGTCATTGCATGTGTTCTCTTTCAGAGACCACACATGGATCCACCATGTCATTGCATGTGTGTTCTTTTTACTAACAACAACGAGTCATTGAAATGTGTGCTCTTCAGAGACCACACATGGATCCACCAGTGTCATTGCATGTGTGTTCTTTTCACTAACATCAACCAGTGTCATTTCATGTGTGTTCTTTTCACATACCACATATGGATCCACTAGTGTCATTGCATGTGTGTTCTTTTTACTAACAAATAATATAGTCAGTTCTTGTGTGTTGTTTTCACATACATCATATGGTTCCACCAGTGTCAATGAATGTGGTTCTTCTTCAGAGACCACACATGGATCCACCAGTGTCATTGCATGTGTGTTCTTTACTAACAACAAGAGTCATTGAAATGTGTTCTCTTCAGAGACCACATATGGATCCACCAGTGTCATTGCATGTGTTCTTTACTAATAACAACTGGAGTCATTGCATGTGTGTTCTTTTCACATACCACATATGGATCCACCAGTCATTGCATGTGTGTGTTCTTTTAATAACAACAACCAGAGTCATTGCATGTGTGTTCTTTTCACATACCACATATGGATCCACCAGGTTTGCATGTGTGTTCTTTCACAATCCACCTATGGATCCACCAGTGTCATTGCATGTGTTCTTTTACTAACAACAACCAGAGTCATTTCATGTGTGTTCTTCAGAGACCACATGGATCCACCAATGTCATTGCATGTGTATTCTTTTACTAACAACAACCAGAGTCATTGAAATGTGTGTTCTTTCAGAGACCACATATGGATCCACCAAAGTGTCATTGAAATGTGTGTTCTCTTCGAGACCACACATGGATCCACCAGTGTCATTGCATGTGTGTTCTTTTTACAAACAACAACTAGTCATTGCATGTGTGTTCTTCACAGACCACATATGGATCCACCAGTGTCATTGCATGTGTGTTCTTTCACAATCCACCCATGGATCCACCAGTGTCATTGCATGTGTGTTCTTTTTACTAACAACAACCAGAGTCATTGCATGTGTGTTCTTTCACATACCACATATGGATCCACCAGTGTCATTGCATGTGTTCTTTCACTAACAACAACGAGTCATTGCATGTGTGTTCTTTTCAGAGACCACACATGGATCCACCAGTGTCATTGAATGTGTGTTCTGTTTACTAACAACAACCAGAGTCATTGAAATTTGTGTAATCTGCAGAGACCAAACATGGATAAACTAGTGTCATTGCATGTGTGATCTTTTTAATAAAAACAACCAGTGTCATTTCATGTGTGTTCTTTTCACATCCACATATGGATCCACTAGTGTCATTGCATGTGTGTTCTTTTACTAACAACAACTGGAGTCATTGCATGTGTGTTCTTTCACATACCACATATGGATCCACCAGTGTCATTGAAATGTGTTATCTTCAGAGACCACACATGGATCCACCAGTGTCATTGGATGTGTGTTCTTTTTACTAACAACAACCAGAGTCATTGAAATGTGTGTTCTCTTCAGAGACCACACATGGATCCACCAAGGTCATTGCATATGTGTTCTTTTTACTAACAACAACTGGAGTCATTGCATGTGTGTTCTTTCACATACCACATATGGATCCACCAGTGTCATTGCATGTGTGTTCTTTTCACAATCCACATATGGATCCACCGTGTCATTGAGTCATTGCAATGTGTGTTCTTTTCACATACCACATGGATCCACCAGTGTCATTGCATGTGTGTTCTTTTTACTAACAACAACCAGAGTCATTGCATGTGTGTTCTTTTCACATACCACATATGGATCCACAAGTGTCATTGCATGTGTGTTCTCGTCAGAGACCACACATGGATCCACCAGTGTCATTGCATGTGTGTTTTTACTAACAACAACCAGTCATTGAATGTGTGTTCTTTCAGAACCACACATGGATCCACCAGTGTCATTGCATGTGTGTTCTTTTACTAACAACAACCTGAGTCATTTCATGTGTGTTCTTTTCAGATACCACATATGGATTCACTAGTGTCATTGCATGTGTGTTCTTTTACTAACAACAACTGGAGTCATTGCATGTGTGTTCTTTTCACATACCACATATGGATCCACCAAAGGTCATTGAAATGTGGGTTCTCTTCACACCACACATGGATCCACCAGTGTCATTGCATGTGTGTTCTTTTACTAACAACAACTGGAGTCATTGCATGTGTGTTCTTTTCACATACCACATATGGATCCACCAAGTCATTGGATGTGTTCTTTTCACAATCCACCTATGGATCCACCAGTGTCATTGCATGTGTGTTCTTTTTACTAACAACAACCAGTCATTGCATGTGTGTTCTTTCACATACCACATATGGATCCACCAGTCATTGCATGTGTGTTCTTTTCACAATCCACCTATGGATCCACCAGTGTCATTGCATGTGTGATCTTTTTACTAACAACAACCAGAGTCATTTCATGTGTGTTCTATTCATAAGCAACACATGGATCCACCAAAGGTCATGGCATGTGTATTCTTTTACTAACAAAACCAGAGTCATTGAAATGTGTGTTCTCTTCAGAGACCACACATGGATCCACCAGTCTCATTGCATGTGTGTTCTTTTACTAACCACATGGATCCAATGTCATTGCATGTGTTCTCTTCGTGAGACCACATCGATCCACCAGGTCATTGCATGTGTGTTCTTTCTACTAACAACAACTGGAGTCATTGCATGTGTGTTCTTTTCACATACCACATATGGATCCACCAGTGTCATTGCATGTGTGGTCTTTTCACAATCCACCTATGGATCCACCAGGCTCATTGCATGTGTGTTATTTCAACTAACAACGAACCGCGTCATTTCAATGTGTGTTCATTTCACATACCACCTATGGATCCACTAGTGTCATTGCATGTGTGTTCTTTTCACAATCCACCTATGGATCCACCAGTGTCATTGCATGTGTGCTCTTTTTACTAACAACAACCAGAGTCATTGCATGTGTGTTCTTTTCACAGACCACACATGGATCCACCCGAGGACTTGCATGTGTGTTCTTTACTAACAACAACTTAGTCATTGAAATTTCTGTTCTCTTGAGACCACACATGGATCCACCAGTGTCATTGCATGTGTGTTCTTTTACTAACAACAACTGAGTCATTTCATGTGTGTTCTTTCACATACCACATATGGATCCACTAGTGTCATTGCATGTGTGTTCTTTTACTAACAACAACTGAGTCATTTGATGTGTGTTCTTTTCACATACCACATATCGATCGATCCACTAGTGTCATTGAAATGTGTGTTCTTTCAGAGACCACACATGGATCCACCAGTGTCATTGCATGTGTGTTCTTTTTACTAACAACAACCAGAGTCATTGAATGTTTTTTGTCTTCAGAGACCACACATGGATCCACGTGTCATTGCATGTGTGTTCTTTTTACTAACAACAACTGAGTCATTGCATGTGTGTTTTTCACATACCACATATGGATCCACCAGTGTCATTGCATGTGTGCTCTTTTCACAATCCACATATGGATCCACAGTGTCATTGCACGTGTGTTCTTTTACTAACAACAACCGGAGTCATTGCATGTGTATTCTTTTCACATACCACATATGGATCCACCAGTGTCATTGCATGTGTGTTCTTTTTACTAACAACAACCAGAGTCATTGCATGTGTGTTATTTTCACATACCACATATGGATCCACCAGTGTCATTGCATGTGTGTTCTTTCAGACCACACATGGATCCACCACAGTGTCATTGCATGTTGTTTTTACTTCAGAGACCACACATGGATCCACTAGTGTCATTGCATGTGTGTTCTTTTTCTAACAACAACTAGAGTCATTTCATGTGTGTTCTTTTAACATACCACATATGGATCCACTAGTGTAATTGCATGTGTGTTACTTATACTAACAACAACTGAGTCATTTGATGTGTGTTCTTTCACATACCACATATCGATCCACCAGTGTCATTGAAATGTGTTCTCTTCAGACACCACACATGGATCCACTAGTGTCATTGCATGTGTTCTTTTACTAACAACTGGAGTCATTGCATGTGTGTTCTTTTCACATACCACATATGGATCCAGTGTCATTGAAATGTGTGTTCTTTTCACATACCACATATGGATCCACCAGTGTAATTGCATGTGTGCTTTTTTTACTAACAACAATCCGAGTCATTGCATGTGTGTTCTTTTCACATACCACATATGGATCCACTAGTGTCATTGCATGTGTGTTCTTTTCACAATCCACCTACGGATCCACCAGTGTCATTGCATGTGTGTTCTTTTTACTAACAACAACCAGAGTCATTTCATGTGTGTTCTGTTCAGAGACCACACATGGATCAACCAGTGTCATTGCATGTGTTCTTTTTACTAACAAAACCAGAGTCATTGATGTGTGTTCTTTTTCAGACCACACATGGAACCACCAGTGTCATTGAATGTGTGTTCTTTTCAGAGACCAAACATGGGTCCACAAATGTCGTTGCATGTCTTCTTTCAGACCACATGGATCCACCAGTGTCATTGCATGTGTGTTCTTTTTACTAACAACAACTGGAGTCATTGCATGTGTGTTCTTTTCACATACCACATATGGATCCACCAGTGTCATTGCATGTGTGTTCTTTTCAGAGACCACACATGGATCCACCAGTGACATTTGCATGTGTGTTCTTTTTACTAACACAACCAGAGTCATTGAATTTGTGTTCTCTTCAGAGACCACACATGTATCCACCAGTGTCATTGCATGTGTGTTCTTTTTACTAACAACAAGAGTCATTTCATGTGTGTTCTTTCAGATACCACATATGGATCCACTAGTGTCATTGCATGTGTGTTCTTTTACTAACAACAACTGAGTCATTTGATGTGTGTTCTTTTCACATACCACATATCGATCCACCAGTGTCATTGAAATGTGTGTTCTTCTTGAGACCACACATGGATCCACCAGTGTCACTGCATGTGTGTTCTTTTTACTAACAACAACCGGAGTTATTGCATGTCTGTTCTTTTCACATACCACATATGGATCCACCAGTGTCATTGCATGTGTATTCTTTTCACAATCCTCATATGGATCCACCAGTGTCATTGCATGTGTGCTCTTTTTAATAACAACAACCAGAGTCATTGCTTGTGTGTTCTTTTCACATAGCACATATGGATCCACCAGTGTCATTGCATGTGTGTTCTTTAACAATACAACTAAGGATCCACCAGTGTCATTGCAAGTGTGATCTTTTACTAACAACAACCAGAGTCATTTCATGTGTGTTCTTCAGACCACACACATGGATCCACCAAATGTCATGGCATGTGTGTTCTTTTACTAACAACAACCAGAGTCATTGAATGTATTCTCTTCAGACCACACATGGATCCACCAGTGTCATTGCATGTGTGTTCTTTTTACTAACAACAACCAGAGTCATTTCATGTGTGTTCTTTTCACATACCACATATGGATCCACCAGTGTCATTGCATGTGTGTTCTTTTACTAACAACAACTGAGTCATTCATGTGTGTTCTTTTCACATACCACATATGGATACACCATTGTCATTGCACGTGTGTTCTTTCACAATCCACCTATGGATCCACCAGTGTCATTGCATGTGTGTTCTTTTTACTAACAACAACCAGAGTAATTGCAAGTGTGTTCTTTTCACATACCACATGGATCCACCTGTCATTGAAATGTGTTCTTTTCAGAGACCACACATGGATCCACTAGTGTCATTGCATGTGTGTTCTTTTACTAACAACAACCAGAGTCATTTCATGTGTGTTCTTTCACATACCACATATGGATCCACTAGTGTCATTGCATGTGTGTTCTTTTACTAACAACAACCAGAGTCATTGAATGTGTGTTATCTTCAGAGACCACACATGGATCCACCAGTGTCATTGTATGTGTGTTCTTTACTAACAACAACTGGAGTCATTGCATGTGTGTTCTTTTCACATACCACATATGGATCCACCAGTGTCATTGCATGTGCTCTTTCACAATCCACCTATGGATCCACAGAGTCATCACATGTGTTCTTTCACATACCACATAGATCCACCAGAGAGTCATTGCATGTGTGTTCTCTTCAGAGACCACACATGGATCCACCAGATGTCATTGCATGTGTGTTCTTTTACTAACAACAACTAGAGTCCTTGAAATTTGTGTTCTTTTAGAGACCACACATGGATCCACCAAAGTGTCATTGTATGTGTGTTCTTTTACTAATAACAACTAGAGTCATTCCATGTGTGTTCTTTTCACATACCACATATGGATCCACCAGTGTCATTGCATGTGTGCTCTTTTCACAATCCACCTATGGATCCACCAGTGTCATTGCATGTGTGTTCTTTTTACTAACAACAAGAGTCATTGCATGTGTGTTCTTTTCACATACCACATATGGATCCACCAGTGTCATTGCATGTGTGTTCTTTTCACAATCCACCTATGGATCCACCAGTGTCATTGCATGTGTGATCTTTTTACTAACAACAACCAGAGTCATTGAAATGTGTGTTCTCTTCAGAGACCACACATGGATCCACTAGTGTCATTGAAATGTGTGTTATCTTTAGAGACCACACATGGATCCACCAAAGGTCATTGCAGTGTGTCTTCTTCAGATACCACACATGGATCCACCAGTGTCATTGCATATGTGTTCTTTTACTAACAACAACTAGAGTCATTGTGTGTGTTCTTTCACAGACCACATATGGATCCACCGATGTCATTGCATGTGTGCTCTTTTCACAATCCACCTATGGATCCACCAGTGTAATTTCATGTGTGTTCTTTTTACTAACAACAACCAGAGTCATTGCATGTGTGTACTTTTCACATACCACATATGGATCCACCAGTTTCATTGCATGTGTGTTCTTTTTACAATCCACCTGTGGATCCACCAATGTCATTGCATGTGTGCTCTTTTTACTAACAACAACCAGAGTCATTGCATGTGTTCTCTTCAGAGACCACACATGGATCCACCAGTTGTCATTGCATGTGTTCTTTTTACTAACAACAACCAGAGTCATTGAAATGTGTGTTCTCTTTAGAGACCACATGGATCCACTAGGCTGTCATTGCATGTGTGTTCTTTTACTAACAACAACTGGAGTCATTTCATGTGTGTTCTTTTCACATACCACATATGGATCCACTAGTGTCATTACATGTGTGTTCCTTTTACTAACAACAACTGGAGTCATTTCATGTGTGTTCTTTTCACATACCACATATCGATCCACCAGTGTCATTGAAATGTGTGTTCTCTTCAGAGACCACACATGGATCCACCAGTGTCATTGCATGTGTGTTCTTTATACTAACAGCTACTGGAGTCATTACATGTGGTTTCTTTTCACATACCACATATGGATCCACCGGTGTCATTGCATGTGGTCTTTTCACAATCCACCTATGGATCCACCTGTGTCATTGCATGTGTGTTCTTTTTACTAACAACAACCAGAGTCATTGCATGTCTATTCTTTTCACATACCACATATGGATCCACAGTGTCATTGCATATGTGTTCTTTTCACAATCCACCTATGGATCCACCAGTGTCATTGCATTTGTGCTCTTTTTACTAACAACAACTGAGTCAATTCATGTGTGTTCTCTTCAGAGACCACATGGATCCACCAGTGTCAGTGCATGTGTGTTCTTTTTACTAACAACAACCAGAGTCATTTCATGTGTGTTCTCTTCAGAGACCACACATGGATCCACCAGTGTCATTGCATGTGTATTCTTTTTACTAACAAAAACCAAAGTCATTGAAATGTGTGTTCTCTTTAGAGACCACACATGGATCCACCAGTGTCATTGAAATGTGTGTTCTCTTCAGAGACCACACATGGATCCACCATGCGTGTGTCTTCTCTTCAGAGACCACACATGGATCCACCAAATGTCATTGCATGTGTGTTCTTTTTACTAACAACAACTGGAGTCATTGCATGTGTGTTCTTCTCACATACCACATATGGATCCACCAAAGTGTCATTGCATGTGTGGTCTTTTCACAATCCACCTATGGATCCACCAAAGGTAATTTCATGTGTGTTCTTTTACTAACAACAACCAAAGTCATTGCATGTGTGTTCTTTATACATACCACATATGGATCCACCAGTTTCATGGCATGTGTGTTCTTTTCACAATCCACCTATGGATCCACCAGTGTCATTGCATGTGTGCTCTTCTTACTAACAACAACCAGATTCATTGCATGTGTGTTCTCTTCAGAGACCACACATGGATCCACCTGTGTCATTGCATGTGTGTTCTTTTTACTAACAACAACCAGAGTCATTGAAATGTGTTTTCTTCTTGAGACCACATGGATCCACCAGTGTCATTGCATGTGTGCTCTTTTTACTAACAACAACCAGAGTCATTGCATGTGTGTTCTCTTCAGAGACCACACATGGATCCACCAGTGTCATTGCATGTGTGTTCTTTTTACTAACAACAACAAGAGTCATTGAAATGTGTGTTCTCTTTAGAGACCAAGCATGGATCCACCAGTGTCATTGCATGTGTGTTCTTTTTACTAACAACAACTGGAGTCATTGCATGTGTGTTCTTTTCACATACCACATATGGATCCACCAGTGTCATTGCATGTGTGGTCTTTTCACAATCCACCTATGGATCCACCAGTGTAATTTCATGTGTGTTCTTTTTACTAACAACAACCAGAGTCATTGCATGTGTGTTCTTTTCACATACCACATATGGATCCACCAGTTTCATTGCATGTGTGTTCTTTTCACAATCCACCTATGGATCCACGAGTGTCATTGCATGTGTGCTCTTTTTACTAACAACAACCAGTCATTGCATGTGTTCTCTTCAGAGACCACACATGGATCCACCAATGTCATTGCATGTGTGTTCTTTTTACTAACAACAACTGAGTCATTGAAATTTGTGTGTTCTCTTCAGAGACCACACATGGATCCACCAGTGTCATTGTATGTGTGTTCTTTTACTAATAACAACTAGAGTCATTGCATGTGTGTTCTTTTCACATACCACATATGGATCCACCAGTCATTGCATGTGTGCTCTTTTCACAATCCACCTATGGATCCACCGTGTCATTGCATGTGTTCTTTTTACTAACAACAACCAGAGCCATTGCAAGTGTGTTCTTTTCACATACCACATATGGATCCACCGGTGTCATTGCATGTGTGTTCTTTTCACAATCAACCTATGGATCCACCAAAGGTCATTACATGTGTGATCTTTTTACTAACACAACCAGATTCATTTCATGTGTTTTCTTTAGAGACCACACATGGATCCACCAAAGGTCATTGCATGTGTATTCTTTTACTAACATAAACCAAAGTCATTGAAATGTGTGTTCTCTTCAGAGACCACACGTAGATCCACCATAGTCATTGAAATGTGTGTTCTCTTCAGAGACCACATGGATCCACCAGTGTCATTGCATGTGTCTTCTCTTCAGAGACCACACATGGATCCACCAGTGTCATTGCATGTGTGTTCTTTTTACTAACAACAACTAGAGTCATTGCATGTGTGTTCTTTTCACATACCACATATGGATCCACCAGTGTCATTGCATGTGTGCTCTTTTCACAATCCACCTATGGATCCACCAGTGTAATTTCATGTGTGTTCTTTTTACTAAAAACAACAAGAGTCATTGAAATGTGTGTTCTCTTCAGAGACCACACATGGATCCACTAGTGTCATTGTGTGCTCTTTTTACTAACAACAACTGGAGTCATTTCATGTGTGTTATTTTCACATACCACATATGGATCCACTAGTGTCATTACATGTGTGTTCCTTTTACTAACAACAACTGGAGTCATTTCATGTGTGTTCTTTTCACATACCACATATCGATCCACCAGTGTCATTGAAATGTGTGTTCTCTTCAGAGACCACACATGGATCCACCAGTGTCATTGCATGTGTGTTCTTTATACTACCAACAACCAGAGTCATTGCATGTGTGTTCTTTTCACATACCACATATGGATCCACCAGTGTCATTGCGTGTGTGCTCTTTTCACAATCCACCTATGGAACCACCAGTGTCATTGTATGTGTGTTCTTTTTACTAACAACAACCAGAGTAATTGCATGTCTGTTCTTTTCACATACCACATATGGATCCACCAGTGTCATTGCATGTGTGTTCTTTTCACAATCCACCTATGGATCCACAGTGTCATTGCATTTGTGCTCTTTTTTACTAACAACAATGAGTCAATTCATGTTTGTTCTCTTCAGAGACCACATGGATCCACCAGTGTCAGTGCATGTGTGTTCTTTTTACTAACAACAACCAGAGTCATTTCATGTGTGTTCTCTTCAGAGACCACACATGGATCCACCAGTGTCATTGCATGTGTATTCTTTTTACTAACAAAAACCAAAGTCATTGAAATGTGTGTTCTCTTTAGAGACCACACATGGATCCACCAGTGTCATTGAAATGTGTGTTCTCTTCAGAGACCACACATGGATCCACCAGTGTCATTGCATGTGTCTTCTTCAGAGACCACACATGGATCCACCATGTCATTGCATGTGTGTTATTTTACTAACAACAACTGAGTCATTGCATGTGTGTTCTTTTCACATACCACATATGGATCCACCAGTGTCATTGCATGTGTGGTCTTTTCACAATCCACCTATGGATCCACGGTGTAATTTCATGTGTGTTCTTTTACTAACAACAACCGAGTCATTGCATGTGTGTTCTTTATACATACCACATATGGATCCACCAGTTTCATTGCATGTGTGTTCTTTTCACAATCCACCTATGGATCCACGTGTCATTGCATGTGTGCTCTTTTACTAACAACCAGAGTCATTGCATGCGTGTTCTCTTCAGAGACCACACATGGATCCAATGTCATTGCATGTGTGTTCTTTTACTAACAACAACAAGAGTCATTGAAATGTGTGTTCTCTTGAGAGACCACACATGGATCCACCATGTCATTGCATGTACGCTCTTTTACTAACAACAACCAGAGTCATTGCATGTGTGTTCTCTTCAGAGACCACACATGGATCCACCAGGTCATTGCATGTGTGTTCTTTTACTAACAACAACAGAGTCATTGAAATGTGTGTTCTCTTCAGAGACCACACATGGATCCACCAGTGTCATTGCATGTGTGTTCTTTTTACTAACAACAACTCGAGTCATTGCATGTGTGTTCTTTTCACATACCACATATGGATCCACCAGTGTTATTGCATGTGTGGTCTTTTCACAATCCACCTATGGATCCACCAGTGTAATTTCATGTGTGTTCTTTTTACTAACAACAACCAGAGTCATTGCATGTGTGTTCTTTTCACATACCACATATGGATCCACCAGTTTCATTGCATGTGTGTTCTTTTCACAATCCACCTATGGATCCACCAGTGTCATTGCATGTGTGCTCCTTTTACTAACAATAACCAGAGTCATTGCATGTGTGTTCTCTTCAGAGACCACACATGGATCCACCAGTGTCATTGCATGTGTGTTCTTTTTACTAACAACAACCAGAGTCATTAAAATTTGTGTTCTCTTCAGAGACCACACATGGATCCACCAGTGTCATTGTAGGTGTGTTCTTTTACTAATAACAACTAGAGTCATTGACGTGTTCTTTTCACATACCACATATGGATCCACCGGTGTCATTGCATGTGTGCTCTTTTCACAATCCACCTATGGATCCACCAAAGTGTCATTGCACGTGTGTTCTTTTAGTAACAACAAGAGCCATTGCATGTGTGTTCTTTTCACATACCACATATGGATCCACCAGTGTCATTGCATGTGTGTTCTTTTCACAATCCACCTATGGATCCACCAGTGTCATTGCATGTGTGATCTTTTTAGTAACACAACTAGAGTCATTTCATGTGTGTTCTCTTTAGAGACCACACATGGATCCACCAGTGTCATTGCATGTGTATTCTTTTTACTAACATAAACCAAAGTCATTGAAATGTGTGTTCTCTTCAGAGACCACACGTAGATCCACCAGTGTCATTGAAATGTGTGTTCTCTTCAGAGACCACACCGATCCACATGTCATTGCATGTGTCTTCTCTTCAGAGACCACACATGGATCCACCAGTGAAATTGCATGTGTGTTCTTTTTACTAACAACAACTAGAGTCATTGCATGTGTGTTATTTTCACATACCACATATGGATCCACCAGTGTCATTGCATGTGTGCTCTTTTCACAATCCACCTATGGATCCACCAGTGTAATTTCATGTGTGTTCTTTTTACTAAAAACAACAATAGTCAATGAAATGTGTGTTCTCTTGGAGACCACATGGATCCACTAGTGTCATTGCATGTGTGTTCTTTTTACTAACAACAACTGGAGTCATTTCATGTGTGTTATTTTCACATACCACATATAGATCCACTAGTGTCATTACATGTGTGTTCCTTTTACTAACAACAACTGGAGTCATTTCATGTGTGTTCTTTTCACATACCACATATCGATCCACCAGTGTCATTGAAATGTGTGTTCTTTCGAGACCACACATGGATCCACCGTGTCATTGCATGTGTGTTCTTTATACTACCAACAACTGAGTCATTGCATGTGCATTCTTTTCACATACCACATATGGATCCACCAGTGTCATTGCATGTGTGTTCTTTTCAAAATCCACCTATGGATCCACCAGTGTCATCACATTTGTGCTCTTTTTACTAACAACAACCAGAGTCAATTCATGTGTGTTCTCTTCAGAGACCACACATGGATCCACCAGTGTCAGTGCATGTGTGTTCTTTTTACTAACAACAACCAGAGTCATTTCATGTGTGTTCTCTTCAGAGACCACACATGGATCCACCAGTGTCATTGCATGTGTATTCTTTTTACTAACAAAAACCAAAGTCATTGAAATGTGTGTTCTCTTTAGAGACCACAGATGGATCCACCAGTGTCATTGAAATGTGTGTTCTCTTCAGAGACCACACATGGATCCACCAGTGTCATTGCATGTGTGCTCTTTTTACTAACAACAACCAGAGTCATTGCATGTGTGTTCTTTTCACATACCACATATGGATCCACCAGCGTCATTGCATGTGTGTTCTTTTTACTAACAACAACAAGAGTCATTGAAATTTGTGTTCTCTTCAGAGACCACACATGGATCCACCAGTGGCATTGCATGTGTGTTCTTTTTACTAACAACAACCAGAGTCATTGCATGTCTATTCTTTTCACATACCACATATGGATCCACAGTGTCATTGCATATGTGTTCTTTTCACAATCCACCTATGGATCCACCAGTGTCATTGCATTTGTGCTCTTTTTACTAACAACAACCAGAGTCAATTCATGTGTGTTCTCTTCAGAGACCACACATGGATCCACCGGTGTCAGTGCATGTGTGTTCTTTTTACTAACAACAACCAGAGTCATTTCATGTGTGTTCTCTTCAGAGACCACACATGGATCCACCAGTGTCATTGCATGTGTATTCTTTTTACTAACAAAAACCAAAGTCATTGAAATGTGTGTTCTCTTTAGAGACCACACATGGATCCACCAGTGTCATTGAAATGTGTGTTCTCTTCAGAGACCACACATGGATCCACCATGCGTGTGTCTTCTCTTCAGAGACCACACATGGATCCACCAGTGTCATTGCATGTGTGTTCTTTTTACTAACAACAACTGGAGTCATTGCATGTGTGTTCTTTTCACATACCACATATGGATCCACCAGTGTCATTGCATGTGTGGTCTTTTCACAATCCACCTATGGATCCACCAGTGTAATTTCATGTGTGTTCTTTTTACTAACAACAACCAAAGTCATTGCATGTGTGTTCTTTATACATACCACATATGGATCCACCAGTTTCATGGCATGTGTGTTCTTTTCACAATCCACCTATGGATCCACCAGTGTCATTGCATGTGTGCTCTTCTTACTAACAACAACCAGATTCATTGCATGTGTGTTCTCTTCAGAGACCACACATGGATCCACCTGTGTCATTGCATGTGTGTTCTTTTTACTAACAACAACAAGAGTCATTGAAATGTGTTTTCTCTTCAGAGACCACACATGGATCCACCAGTGTCATTGCATGTGTGCTCTTTTTACTAACAACAACCAGAGTCATTGCATGTGTGTTCTCTTTCAGAGACCACACATGGATCCACCATGTCATTGCATGTGTGTTCTTTTACTAACAACAACAAGAGTCATTGAAATGTGTGTTCTTCAGAGACCACACATGGATCCACCTATGGCATTGCATGTGTGTTATTTTTACTAACAACAACTGGAGTCATTGCATGTGTGTTCTTTTCACATACCACATATGGATCCACCAGTGTCATTGCATGTGTGGTCTTTTCACAATCCACCTATGGATCCACCAGTGTAATTTCATGTGTGTTCTTTTTACTAACAACAACCAGAGTCATTGCATGTGTGTTCTTTTCACATAGCACATATGGATCCACCAGTTTCATTGCATGTGTGTTCTTTTCACAATCCACCTATGGATCCACGAGTGTCATTGCATGTGTGCTCTTTTTACTAACAACAACCAGAGTCATTGCATGTGTGTTCTCTTCAGAGACCACACATGGATCCACCAGTGTCATTGCATGTGTGTTCTTTTTACTAACAACAACCAGAGTCATTGAAATTTGTGTTCTCTTCAGAGACCACACATGGATCCACCAGTGTAATTGTATGTGTGTTCTTTTTACTAATAACAACTAGAGTCATTGCATGTGTGTTCTTTTCACATACCACATATGGATCCACCAGTGTCATTGCATGTGTGCTCTTTTCACAATCCACCTATGGATCCACCAGTGTCATTGCACGTGTGTTCTTTTTACTAACAACAACCAGAGCCATTGCAAGTGTGTTCTTTTCACATACCACATATGGATCCACCAGTGTCATTGCATGTGTGTTCTTTTCACAATCCACCTATGGATCCACCAGTGTCATTGCATGTGTGATCTTTTTACTAACATAACCAGATTTATTTCATGTGTGTTCTCTTTAGAGACCACACATGGATCCACCAGTGTCATTGCATCTGTATTCTTTTTACTAACATAAACCAAAGTCATTGAAATGTGTGTTCTCTTCAGAGACCACACGTGGATCCACCAGTGTCATTGAAATGTGTGTTCTCTTCAGAGACCACACATGGATCCACCAGTGTCATTGCATGTGTCTTCTCTTCAGAGACCACACATGGATCCACCAGTGTCATTGCATGTGTGTTCTTTTTACTAACAACAACTAGTCATTGCATGTGTGTTCTTTTCACATACCACATATGGATCCACCAGTGTCATTGCATGTGTGCTCTTTTCACAATCCACCTATGGATCCACCAGTGTAATTTCATGTGTGTTCTTTTTACTAAAAACAACAAGAGTCATTGAAATGTGTGTTCTCTTCAGAGACCACACATGGATCCACTAGTGTCATTGCATGTGTGTTCTTTTTACTAACAACAACTAGAGTCATTTCATGTGTGTTATTTTCACATACCACATATGGATCCACTAGTGTCATTACATGTGTGTTCCTTTTACTAACAACAACTGGAGTCATTTCATGTGTGTTCTTTTCACATACCACATATCGATCCACCAGTGTCATTGAAATGTGTGTTCTCTTCAGAGACCACACATGGATCCACCAGTGTCATTGCATGTGTGTTCTTTATACTACCAACAACTGGAGTCATTGCATGTGTGTTCTTTTCACATACCACATATGGATCCACCAGTGTCATTGCGTGTGTGCTCTTTTCACAATCCACCTATGGAACCACCAGTGTCATTGTATGTGTGTTCTTTTTACTAACAACAACCAGAGTAATTGCATGTCTGTTCTTTTCACATACCACATATGGATCCACCAGTGTCATTGCATGTGTGTTCTTTTCACAATCCACCTATGGATCCACCAGTGTCATTGCATTTGTGCTCTTTTTACTAACAACAACCAGAGTCAATTCATGTGTGTTCTCTTCAGAGACCACACATGGATCCACCAGTGTCAGTGCATGTGTGTTCTTTTTACTAACAACAACCAGAGTCATTTCATGTGTGTTCTCTTCAGAGACCACACATGGATCCACCAGTGTCATTGCATGTGTATTCTTTTTACTAACAAAAACCAAAGTCATTGAAATGTGTGTTCTCTTTAGAGACCACACATGGATCCACCAGTGTCATTGAAATGTGTGTTCTCTTCAGAGACCACACATGGATCCACCATGCATGTGTCTTCTCTTCAGAGACCACACATGGATCCACCAGTGTCATTGCATGTGTGTTATTTTTACTAACAACAACTGGAGTCATTGCATGTGTGTTCTTTTCACATACCACATATGGATCCACCAGTGTCATTGCATGTGTGGTCTTTTCACAATCCACCTATGGATCCACCAGTGTAATTTCATGTGTGTTCTTTTTACTAACAACAACCAAAGTCATTGCATGTGTGTTCTTTATACATACCACATATGGATCCACCAGTTTCATTGCATGTGTGTTCTTTTCACAATCCACCTATGGATCCACCAGTGTCATTGCATGTGTGCTCTTCTTACTAACAACAACCAGATTCATTGCATGTGTGTTCTCTTCAGAGACCACACATGGATCCACCTGTGTCATTGCATGTGTGTTCGTTTTACTAACAACAACAAGAGTCATTGAAATGTGTTTTCTCTTCAGAGACCACACATGGATCCACCAGTGTCATTGCATGTGTGCTCTTTTACTAACAACAACTGAGTCATTGCATGTGTGTCTTCAGAGACCACACATGGATCCACCAGTGTCATTGCATGTGTGTTCTTTTTACTAACAACAACAAGAGTCATTGAAATGTGTGTTCTCTTCAGAGACCACACATGGATCCACCAGTCGCATTGCATGTGTGTTATTTTTACTAACAACAACTGGAGTCATTGCATGTGTGTTCTTTTCACATACCACATATGGATCCACCAGTGTCATTGCATGTGTGGTCTTTTCACAATCCACCTATGGATCCACCAGTGTAATTTCATGTGTGTTCTTTTTACTAACAACAACCAGAGTCATTGCATGTGTGTTCTTTTGACATACCACATATGGATCCACCAGTTTCATTGCATGTGTGTTCTTTTCACAATCCACCTATGGATCCACGAGTGTCATTGCATGTGTGCTCTTTTTACTAACAACAACCAGAGTCATTGCATGTGTGTTCTCTTCAGAGATCACACATGGATCCACCAGTGTCATTGCATGTGTGTTCTTTTTACTAACAACAACCAGAGTCATTGAAATTTGTGTTCTCTTCAGAGACCACACATGGATCCACCAGTGTCATTGTATGTGTGTTCTTTTTACTAATAACAACTAGAGTCATTGCATGTGTGTTCTTTTCACATACCACATATGGATCCACCAGTGTCATTGCATGTGTGCTCTTTTCACAATCCACCTATGGATCCACCAGTGTCATTGCACGTGTGTTCTTTTTACTAACAACCAGAGCCATTGCATGTGTGTTCTTTTCACATACCACATATGGATCCACCAGTGTCATTGCATGTGTGTTCTTTTCACAATCCACCTATGGATCCACCAGTGTCATTGCATGTGTGATCTTTTTACTAACACAACCAGATTCATTTCATGTGTGTTCTCTTTAGAGACCACACATGGATCCACCAGTGTCATTGCATCTGTATTCTTTTTACTAACATAAACCAAAGTCATTGAAATGTGTGTTCTCTTCAGAGACCACACGTGGATCCACCAGTGTCATTGAAATGTGTGTTCTCTTCAGAGACCACACATGGATCCACCAGTGTCATTGCATGTGTCTTCTCTTCAGAGACCACACATGGATCCACCAGTGTCATTGCATGTGTGTTCTTTTTACTAACAACAACTAGAGTCATTGCATGTGTGTTCTTTTCACATACCACATATGGATCCACCAGTGTCATTGCATGTGTGCTCTTTTCACAATCCACCTATGGATCCACCAGTGTAATTTCATGTGTGTTCTTTTTACTAAAAACAACAAGAGTCATTGAAATGTGTGTTCTCTTCAGAGACCACACATGGATCCACTAGTGTCATTGCATGTGTGTTCTTTTTACTAACAACAACTAGAGTCATTTCATGTGTGTTATTTTCACATACCACATATGGATCCACTAGTGTCATTACATGTGTGTTCCTTTTACTAACAACAACTGGAGTCATTTCATGTGTGTTCTTTTCACATACCACATATCGATCCACCAGTGTCATTGAAATGTGTGTTCTCTTCAGAGACCACACATGGATCCACCAGTGTCATTGCATGTGTGTTCTTTATACTACCAACAACTGGAGTCATTGCATGTGTGTTCTTTTCACATACCACATATGGATCCACCAGTGTCATTGCGTGTGTGCTATTTTCACAATCCACCTATGGAACCACCAGTGTCATTGTATGTGTGTTCTTTTTACTAACAACAACCAGAGTCATTGCATGTCTGTTCTTTTCACATACCACATATGGATCCACCAGTGTCATTGCATGTGTGTTATATTCACAAACCACCTATGGATCCACCAGTGTCATTTAATTTGTGATCTTTTACTAACAACAACCAGAGTCAATTCATGTGTGTTCTTCAGAGACCACATGGATCCACCAAATGTCGATGCATGTGTTCTTTTTACTAACAACAACCAGAGTCATTTCATGTGTGTTCTCTTCAGAGACCACACATGGATCCACCAGTGTCATTGCATGTGTATTCTTTTTACTAACAAAAACCAAAGTCATTGAAATGTGTGTTCTCTTTAGAGACCACACATGGATCCACCAGTGTCATTGAAATGTGTGTTCTCTTCAGAGACCACACATGGATCCACCATGCATGTGTCTTCTCTTCAGAGACCACACATGGATCCACCAGTGTCATTGCATGTGTGTTCTTTTTACTAACAACAACTGGAGTCATTGCATGTGTGTTCTTTTCACATACCACATATGGATCCACCAGTGTCATTGCATGTGTAGTATTTTCACAATCCACCTATGGATCCACCAGTGTAATTTCATGTGTGTTCTTTTTACTAACAACAACCAGAGTCATTGCATGTGTGTTCTTTTCACATACCACATATGGATCCACCAGTTTCATTGCATGTGTGTTCTTTTCACAATCCACCTATGGATCCACCAGTGTCATTGCATGTGTGCTCTTTTTACTAACAACAACCAGAGTCATTGCATGTGTGTTCTCTTCAGAGACCACACATGGATCCACCTGTGTCATTGCATGTGTGTTCTTTTTACTAACAACAACAAGAGTCATTGAAATGTGTGTTCTCTTCAGAGACCACACATGGATCCACCAGTGTCATTGCATGTGTGCTCTTTTTACTAACAACAACCAGAGTCATTGCATGTGTGTTCTCTTCAGAGACCACACATGGATCCACCAGTGTCATTGCATGTGTGTTCTTTTTACTAACAACAACAAGAGTCATTGAAATGTGTGTTCTCTTCAGAGACCACACATGGATCCACTAGTGTCATTGCATGTGTGTTCTTTTTACTAACAACAACTCGAGTCATTGCATGTGTGTTCTTTTCACATACCACATATGGATCCACCAGTGTTATTGCATGTGTGGTCTTTTCACAATCCACCTATGGATCCACCAGTGTAATTTCATGTGTGTTCTTTTTACTAACAACAACCAGAGTCATTGCATGTGTGTTCTTTTCACATACCACATATGGATCCACCAGTTTCATTGCATGTGTGTTCTTTTCACAATCCACCTATGGATCCACCAGTGTCATTGCATGTGTGCTCCTTTTACTAACAATAACCAGAGTCATTGCATGTGTGTTCTCTTCAGAGACCACACATGGATCCACCAGTGTCATTGCATGTGTGTTCTTTTTACTAACAACAACCAGAGTCATTGAAATTTGTGTTCTCTTCAGAGACCACACATGGATCCACCAGTGTCATTGTATGTGTGTTCTTTTTACTAATAACAACTAGAGTCATTGCACGTGTGTTCTTTTCACATACCACATATGGATCCACCAGTGTCATTGCATGTGTGCTCTTTTCACAATCCACCTATGGATCCACCAGTGTCATTGCACGTGTGTTCTTTTTAGTAACAACAACCAGAGCCATTGCATGTGTGTTCTTTTCACATACCACATATGGATCCACAAGTGTCATTGCATGTGTGTTCTTTTCACAATCCACCTATGGATCCACCAGTGTCATTGCATGTGTGATCTTTTTAGTAACACAACTAGAGTCATTTCATGTGTGTTCTCTTTAGAGACCACACATGGATCCACCAGTGTCATTGCATGTGTATTCTTTTTACTAACATAAACCAAAGTCATTGAAATGTGTGTTCTCTTCAGAGACCACACGTAGATCCACCAGTGTCATTGAAATGTGTGTTCTCTTCAGAGACCACACCTGGATCCACCAGTGTCATTGCATGTGTCTTCTCTTCAGAGACCACACATGGATCCACCAGTGAAATTGCATGTGTGTTCTTTTTACTAACAACAACTAGAGTCATTGCATGTGTGTTATTTTCACATACCACATATGGATCCACCAGTGTCATTGCATGTGTGCTCTTTTCACAATCCACCTATGGATCCACCAGTGTAATTTCATGTGTGTTCTTTTTACTAAAAACAACAAGAGTCATTGAAATGTGTGTTCTCTTCAGAGACCACATATGGATCCACTAGTGTCATTGCATGTGTGTTCTTTTTACTAACAACAACTGGAGTCATTTCATGTGTGTTAGTTTCACATACCACATATGGATCCACTAGTGTCATTACATGTGTGTTCCTTTTACTAACAACAACTGGAGTCATTTCATGTGTGTTCTTTTCACATACCACATATCGATCCACCAGTGTCATTGAAATGTGTGTTCTCTTCAGAGACCACACATGGATCCACCCGTGTCATTGCATGTGTGTTCTTTATACTACCAACAACCAGAGTCATTGCATGTCTGTTCTTTTCACATACCACATATGGATCCACCAGTGTCATTGCATGTGTGTTCTTTTCAAAATCCACCTATGGATCCACCAGTGTCATCACATTTGTGCTCTTTTTACTAACAACAACCAGAGTCAATTCATGTGTGTTCTCTTCAGAGACCACACATGGATCCACCAGTGTCAGTGCATGTGTGTTCTTTTTACTAACAACAACCAGAGTCATTTCATGTGTGTTCTCTTCAGAGACCACACATGGATCCACCAGTGTCATTGCATGTGTATTCTTTTTACTAACAAAAACCAAAGTCATTGAAATGTGTGTTCTCTTTAGAGACCACAGATGGATCCACCAGTGTCATTGAAATGTGTGTTCTCTTCAGAGACCACACATGGATCCACCAGTGTCATTGCATGTGTGCTCTTTTTACTAACAACAACCAGAGTCATTGCATGTGTGTTCTCTTCAGAGACCACACATGGATCCACCAGTGTCATTGCATGTGTGTTCTTTTTACTAACAACAACAAGAGTCATTGAAATGTGTGTTCTCTTCAGAGACCACACATGGATCCACCAGTGGCATTGCATGTGTGTTATTTTTACTAACAACAACTCGAGTCATTGCATGTGTGTTCTTTTCACATACCACATATGGATCCACCAGTGTCATTGCATGTGTGGTGTTTTCACAATCCACCTATGGATCCACCAGTGTAATTTCATGTGTGTTCTTTCTACTAACAACAACCAGAGTCATTGCATGTGTGTTCTTTTCACATACCACCTATGGATCCACCAGTGTCATTGCATGTGTGTTCTTTTCCCTAACAACAACAAAAGTCATTGCATGTGTGTTCTTTTCACATACCACATATGGATCCACCATTGTCATTGCATGTGTGCTCTTTTCACAATCCACCTATGGATCCACCAGTGTCATTGCATGTGTGTTCTTTTTATTAACAACAACCAGAGTCATTGCATGTGTGTTCTTTTCACATACCACATATGGATCCACCAGTTTCATTGCATGTGTGTTCTTTTCACAATCGACCTATGGATCCACCAGTGTCATTGCATGTGTGGTCTTTTTACTAACAACAACCAGAGTCATTGCATGTGTGTTCTCTTCAGAGACCACACATGGATCCACCAGTGTCATTGCATGTGTGTTCTTTTTACTAACAACAACCAGATTCATTGAAATTTGTGTTCTCTTTAGAGACCACACATGGATCCACCAATGTCATTGTATGTGTGTTCTTTTTACTAATAACAACTAGAGTCATTGCATGTGTGTTCTTTTCACATACCACATATGGATCCACCAGTGTCATTGCATGTGTGCTCTTTTCACAATCCACCTATGGATCCACCAGTGTCATTGCACGTGTGTTCTTTTTAATAACAACAACCAAAGCCATTGCATGTGTGTTCTTTTCACATACCACATATGGATCCACCAGTGTCATTGCATGTGTGTTCTTTTCACAATCCACCTATGGATCCACCAGTGTCATTGCATGTGTGATCTTTTTACTAACACAACCAGAGTCATTTCATGTGTGTTCTCTTTAGAGGCCACACATGGATCCACCAGTGTCATTGCATGTGTATTCTTTTTACTAACATAAACCAAAGTCATTGAAATGTGTGTTCTCTTCAGAGACCACACATGGATCCACCAGTGTCATTGAAATGTGTGTTCTCTTCAGAGACCACACATGGATCCACCAGTGTCATTGCATGTGTCTTCTCTTCAGAGACCACACATGGATCCACCAGTATCATTACATGTGTGTTCTTTTTACTAACAACAACTAGAGTCATTGCATGTGTGTTCTTTTCACATACCACATATGGATCCACTAGTGTCATTGCATGTGTGCTCTTTTCACAATCCACCTATGGATCCACCAGTGTAATTTCATGTGTGTTCTTTTTACTAACAACAACCAGAGTCATTGCATGTGTGTTCTTTTCACATACCACATATGGATCCACCAGTTTCATTGCATGTGTGTTCTTTTCACAATCCACCTATGGATCCACCAGTGTCATTGCATGTGTGCTCTTTTTACTAACAACAACCAGAGTCATTGCATGTGTGTTCTATTCAAAGACCACACATGGATCCACCAGTGTCATTGCATGTGTGTTCTTTTTACTAACAACAACCAGAGTCATTGAAATGTGTGTTCTCTTCAGAGACCACACATGGATCCACTAGTGTCATTGCATGTGTGTTCTTTTTACTTACACCAACTGGAGTCATTTCATGTGTGTTCTTTTCACATACCACATATTGATCCACTAGTGTCATTACATGTGTGTTCCTTTTACTAACAACAACTGGAGTCATTTCATGTGTGTTCTTTTCACATACCACATATCGATCCACCAGTGTCATTGAAATGTGTGTTCTCTTCAGAGACCACACATGGATCCACCAGTGTCATTGCATGTGTGTTCTTTATACTACCAACAACTGGAGTCATTGCATGTGTGTTCTTTTCACATACCACATATGGATCCACCAGTGTCATTGCATGTGTGCTCTTTTCACAATCCACCTATGGATCCACCAGTGTCATTGGATGTGTGCTCTTTTCACAATCCACCTATGGATCCACCAGTGTCATTGCATGTGTGTTCTTTTTACTAACAACAACCAGAGTCATTGCATGTGTTTTCTTTTCACATACCACATATGGATCCACCAGTGTCATTGCATGTATGTTCTTTTCACAATCCACCTATGGATCCACCAGTGTCATTGCATTTGTGCTCTTTTTACTAACAACAACCAGAGTCAATTCATGTGTGTTCTCTTCAGAGACCACACATGGATCCACCAGTGTCATTGCATGTGTGTTCTTTTTACTAACAACAACCAGAGTCATTGAAATGTGTGTTCTCTTCAGAGACCACACATGGATCCACTAGTGTCATTGCATGTGTGTTCTTTTTACTAACAACAACTGGAGTCATTTCATGTGTGTTCTTTTCACATACCACATATGGATCCACTAGTGTCATTACATGTGTGTTCCTTTTACTAACAACAACTGGAGTCATTTCATGTGTGTTCTTTTCACATACCACATATCGATCCACCAGTGTCATTGAAATGTGTGTTCTCTTCAGAGACCAGACATGGATCCACCAGTGTCATTGCATGTGTGTTCTTTATACTACCAACAACTGGAGTCATTGCATGTGTGTTCTTTTCACATACCACATATGGATCCACCAGTGTCATTGCATGTGTGCTCTTTTCACAATCCACCTATGGATCCACCAGTGTCATTGCAAGTGTGTTCTTTTTACTAACAACAACCAGAGTCATTGCATGTCTGTTCTTTTCACATACCACATATGGATCCACCAGTGTCATTGCATGTGTGTTCTTTTCACAATCCACCTATGGATCCACCAGTGTCATTACATTTGTGCTCTTTTTACTAACAACAACCAGAGTCAATTCATGTGTGTTCTCTTCAGAGACCACACATGGATCCACCAGTGTCAGTGCATGTGTGTTATTTTTACTAACAACAACTAGAGTCATTTCATGTGTGTTCTCTTCAGAGACCACACATGGATCCACCAGTGTCATTGCATGTGTATTCTTTTTACTAACAGAAACCAAAGTCATTGAAATGTGTGTTCTCTTTAGAGACCACACATGGATCCACCAGTGTCATTGAAATGTGTGTTCTCTTCAGAGACCACACATGGATCCACCATGCATATGTCTTCTCTTCAGAGACCACACATGGATCCACCAGTGTCATTGCATGTGTGTTCTTTTTACTAACAACAACTGGAGTCATTGCATGTGTGTTCTTTTCACATACCACATATGGATCCACCAGTGTCATTGCATGTGTGGTCTTTTCGCAATCCACCTATGGATCCACCAGTGTAATTTCATGTGTGTTATTTTTACTAACAACAACCAGAGTCATTGCATATGTGTTCTTTTCACATACCACATATGGATCCACCAGTTTCATTGCATGTGTGTTCTTTTCACAATCCACCTATGGATCCACCAGTGTCATTGCATGTGTGCTCTTTTTACTAACAACAACCAGGGTCATTGCATGTGTGTTCTCTTCAGAGACCACACATGGATCCACCAGTGTCATTTCATGTGTGTTCTTTTTACTAACAACAACAAGAGTCATTGAAATATGTGTTCTCTTCAGAGACCACACATGGATCCACCAGTGTCATTGCATGTGTGCTCTTTTTACTAACAACAACCAGAGTCATTGCATGTGTGTTCTCTTCAGAGACCACACATGGATCCACCAGTGTCATTGCATGTGTGTTCTTTTTACTAACAACAACAAGAGTCATTGAAATGTGTGTTCTCTTCAGAGACCACACATGGATCCACCAGTGGCATTGCATGTGTGTTATTTTTACTAACAACAACTGGAGTCATTGCATGTGTGTTCTTTTCACATACCACATATGGATGCACCAGTGTCATTGCATGTGTGGTGTTTTCACAATCCACCTATGGATCCACCAGTGTAATTTCATGTGTGTTCTTTTTACTAACAACAAACAGAGTCATTGCATGTGTGTTCTTTTCACATACCACATATGGATCCACCAGTTTCATTGCATGTGTGTTCTTTTCACAATCCACCTATGGATCCACCAGTGTCATTGCATGTGTGCCCTTTTTACTAACAACAACCAGAGTCATTGCATGTGTGTTCTCTTCAGAGACCACACATGGATCCACCAGTGTCATTGCATGTGTGTTCTTTTTACTAACAACAACCAGAGTCCTTGAAATTTGTGTTCTCTTTAGAGACCACACATGGATCCACCAGTGTCATTGTATGTGTGTTCTTTTTACTAATAACAACTAGAGTCATTGCATGTGTGTTCTTTTCACATACCACATATGGATCCACCAGTGTCATTGCATGTGTGCTCTTTTCACAATCCACCTATGGATCCACCAGTGTCATTGCACGTGTGTTCTTTTTACTAACAACAACCAGAGCCATTGCATGTGTGTTATTTTCACATACCACATATGGATCCACCAGTGTCATTGCATGTGTGTTCTTTTCACAATCCACCTATGGATCCACCAGTGTCATTGCATGTGTGATCTTTTTACTAACACAACCAGAGTCATTTCATGTGTGTTCTCTTTAGAGACCACACATGGATCCACCAGTGTCATGTGTATTCTTTTTACTAACATAAACCAAAGTCATTGAAATGTGTGTTCTCTTCAGAGACCACACAAGGATCCACCAGTGTCATTGAAATTTGTGTTCTCTTCAGAGACCACACATGGATCCACCAGTGTCATTGCATGTGTCTTCTCTTCAGACACCACACATGGATCCACCCGTGTCATTGCATGTGTGTTATTTTTACTAACAACAACTAGAGTCATTGCATGTGTGTTCTTTTCACATACCACATATGGATCCACCAGTGTCATTGCATGTGTGCTCTTTTCACAATCCACCTATGGATCCACCAGTGTAATTTCACGTGTGTTCTTTTTACTAACAACAACCAGAGTCATTGCATGTGTGTTCTTTTCACATACCACATATGGATCCACCAATTTCATTGCATGTGTGTTCTTTTCACAATCCACCTATGGATCCACCAGTGTCATTGCATGTGTGCTCTTTTTACTAACAACAACCAGAGTCATTGCATGTGTGTTCTCTTCAGAGACCACACATGGATCCACCAGTGTCATTGCATGTGTGTTCTCTTTACTAAAAACAACTGGAGTCATTTCATGTTTGTTCTTTTCACATACCACATATGGATCCACTAGTGTCATTACATGTGTGTTCCTTTTACTAACAACAACTGGAGTCATTTCATGTGTGTTCTTTTCACATACCACATATCGATCCACCAGTGTCATTGAAATGTGTGTTCTCTTCAGAGACCACACATGGATCCACCAGTGTCATTGCATGTGTGTTCTTTATACTACCAACAAGTGGAGTCATTGCATGTGTGTTCTTTTCACATACCACATATGGATCCGCCAGTGTCATTGCATGTGTGCTCTTTTCACAATCCACCTATGGATCCACCAGTGTCATTGCATGTGTGTTCTTTTTACTAACAACAACCAGAGTCATTGCATGTGTGTTCTTTTCAGATACCACATATGGATCCACCAGTGTCATTGCATGTGTGTTCTTTTCACAATCCACCTATGGATCCACCAGTATCATTGCATGTGTGCTCTTTTTACTAACAACAACCATATTCATTGCATGTGTGTTCTCTTCAGAAATCACACATGGATCCACCAGTGTCATTGCATGTGTGTTCTTTTTACTAACAACAACCAGAGTCATTGAAATTTGTGTTCTCTTCAGATACCACACATGGATCCACTAGTGTCATTGCATGTGTGTTATTTTTACTAACAACAACTAGAGTTATTTCATGTGTGTTCTTTTCACATACCACATATGGATCCACCAGTGTCATTGAAATGTGTGTTCTCTTTAGAGACCACACATGGATCCACCAGTGTTATTGCATGTGTGTGCTTTATACTAACAACAACTGGAGTTGTTGCATGTGTGTTCTTTTCACATACCAGATATGGATCCACCCGTGTCATTGCATGTGTGCTCTTTTCACAATCCACCTATGGATCTACCAGTGTCATTGTATGTGTGTTCTTTTTACTAACAACCAGAGTCATTGCATGTGTGTTCTTTTCACATACCACATATGGATCCACCAGTGTCATTGCATGTGTGCTCTTTTCACAATCCACCTATGGATCCACCAGTGTCATTGCATGTGTGATCCTTTTACTAAAAACAACTAGAGTCATTCCATGTTTGTTCTTTTCACATACCACATATGGATCCACTAGTGTCATTGCATGTGTGCTCTTTTCACAATCCACCTATGGATCCACCAATGTCATTGCATGTGTGTTCTTTTTACTAACAACAACCAGAGTCATTGCATGTGTGTTCTTTTCACATACCACATATGGATCCACCGGTGTCATTGCATATGTGTTATTTTCACAATCCACCTATGGATCCACCATTGTCATTGCGTGTGTGCTCTTTTTACTAACAACCACCAGAGTCATTGCATGTGTGTTCTCTTCAGAGACCACACATGGATCCCCAAGTCTCATTGCATGTGTGTTCTTTTTACTAACAACAACCAGAGTCATTGAAATGTGTGTTCTCTTCAGAGACCACACATGGATCCACCAGTGTCATTGTATGTGTGTTCTTTTTACTTACACCAACTGGAGTCATTTCATGTGTGTTCTTTTCACATACCACATATGGATCCACCAGTGTCATTGCATGTGTGCTCTTTTCACAATCCACCTATGGATCCACCAGTGTCATTGCACGTGTGTTCTTTTTACTAACAACAACCAGAGTCATTGCATGTGTGTTCTTTTCACATACCACATATGGATCCACCAGTGTCATTGCATGTGTGTTCTTTTCACAATCCACCTATGGATCCACCAGTGTCATTGCATGTGTGATCTTTTTACTAACAACAACCAGAGTCATTTCATGTGTGTTCTCTTCAGAGACCACACATGGATCCACCGGTGTCATTGCATGTGTATTCTTTTTACTAACAAAAACCAGAGTCATTGAAATGTGTGTTCTCTTCAGAGACCACATATGGATCCACCAGTGTCATTGAAATGTATGTTCTCTTTAGAGACCACACATGGATCCACCAGTGTCATTGCATGTGTCTTCTCTTCAGAGACCACATATGGATCCACCAGTGTCATTGCATGTGTGTTCTTTTTACTAACAACAACTAGAGTCATTGCACGTGTGTTCTTTTCACATACCACATATGGATCCACCATTGTCATTGCATGTGTGGTCTTTTCACAATCCACCTATGGATCCACTAGTGTAATTTCATGTGTGTTCTTTTTACTGACAACAACCAGAATCATTGCATGTGCGTTCTTTTCACATACCACATATGGATCCACCAGTTTCATTGCATGTGTGTTCTTTTCACAATCCACCTATGGATCCACCAGTGTCATTGCATGTGTGCTCTTTTAACTAGAAACAACCAGAGTCATTGCATGTGTGTTCTCTTCAGAGACCACACATGGATCCACTAGTGTCATTGCATGTGTGTTCTTTTTACTAACAACAACCAGAGTCATTGAAATGTGTGTTCTCTTCAGAGACCGCACATGGATGCACTAGTGTCATTGCATGTGTGTTCTTTTTACTAACAACAACTAGAGTCATTTCATGTGTGTTCTTTTCACATACCACATATGGATCCACTAGTGTCATTACATGTGTGTTCCTTTTACTAACAACAACTAGAGTCATTTCATGTGTGTTCTTTTCACATACCACATATCGATCCACGAGTGTCATTGAAATATGTGTTCTTTTTAGAGACCACACATGGATCCACCAGTGTCATTGCATGTGTGTTCTTTATACTACCAACAACTAGAGTCATTGCATGTGTGTTCTTTTCACATACCACATATGGATCCACCAGTGTCATTGCATGTGTGCTCTTTTCACAATCCACCTATGGATCCACCAGTGTCATTGCATGTGTGATCTTTTTACTAACAACAACCAGAGTCATTTCATGTGTGTTCTCTTCAGAGACCACACATGGATCCACCAGTGTCATTGCATGTGTATTCTTTTTACTAACAAAAATCAGAGTCATTGAAATGTGTGTTCTCTTCAGAGACCACACATGGATCCACCAGTGTCATTGCATGTGTCTTCTCTTCAGAGACCACACATGGATCCACCAGTGTCATTGCATGTGTGTTCTTTTTACTAATAACAACTGGAGTCATTGCATGTGTGTTCTTTTCACATACCACCTATGGATCCACCAGTGTCATTGCATGTGTGTTCTTTTCACTAACAACAACAAAAGTCATTGCATGTGTGTTCTTTTCACATACCACATATGGATCCACCAGTGTCATTGCATGTGTGTTCTTTTCACAATCCACCTATGGATCCACAAGTGTCATTGCATGTGTGCTCTTTTTACTAGCAACAACTAGAGTCATTGCATGTGTGTTCTCTCCAGAGACCACACATGGATCCACCAGTGTCATTGCATGTGTGTTGTTTTTACTAACAACAACCAGAGTCATTGAAATTTGTGTTCTCTTCAGAGACCACACATGGATCCACTAGTGTCATTGCATGTGTGTTCCTTTCACTAACAACAACTAGAGTCATTGCAAGTGTGTTCTATTCACATACCACATATGGATCCACCAGTGTCATTGCTTGTGTGTTCTTTTCACAATCCACCTACGGATCCACCAGAGTCATTGCAAGTGTGTTCTATTCACATACCACATATGGATCCACCCGTGTCATTGCATGTGTGTTCTTTTCACATACCACATATCGATCCACCAGTGTCATTGAAATATATGTTCTCTTCAGAGACCACACATGGATCCACCAGTGTCATTGCATGTGTGTTCTTTTTACTAACAACAACCAGAGTCATTGCATGTGTGTTCTTTTCACATACCACCTATGGATCCACCATTGTCATTGCATGTGTGTTCTTTTCACAATCCACCTATGGATCCACCAGTGTCATTGCATGTGTGATCTTTTTACTAACAACAACCAGAGTCATTTCATGTGTGTTCTTTTCACATACCACATATGGATACACCAGTGTAATTGCATGTGTGTTCTTTTCACAATCCACCTATGGATCCACCAGTGTCATTGCATGTGTGATCTTTTTAATAACACAACCAGAGTCATTTCATGTGTGTTCTCTTTAGAGAACACACATGGATCCACCAGTGTCATTGCGTGTGTATTCTTTTTACTAACAAAAACCAGAGTCATTGAAATGTGTTTTCTCTTCAGAGACCACACATGGATCCACCAGTGTCATTGAGATGTGTGTTCTCTTCAGCGACCACACATGGATCCACCAGTTTCATTGCATGTGTCTTCTCTTTAGAGACCACACATGGATCCACCAGTGTCATTGCATGTGTGTTCTTTTTACTAACACCAACTGGAGACATTGCATGTGTCTTCTTTTCACATACCACATATGGATCCACCAGTGTCATTGCATGTGTGGTCTTTTCACAATCCACCTATGGATCCACCAGTGTAATTTCATGTGTGTTCTTTTTACTAACAACAACCATAGTCATTGCATGTCTGTTGTTTTCACATACCACATATGGATCCACCAGTTTCATTGCATGTGTGTTCTTTTCACAATCCACCTATGGATCCACCAGTGTCATTGCATGTGTGATCTTTTTACTAACAACAGCCAGAGTCATTGCATCTGTGTTCTCTTCAGAGACCACACATGGATCCACCAGTGTCATTGCATGTGTGTTCTTTTTACTAACAACAACCAGAGTCATTGAAATTTGTGTTCTCTTCAGAGACCACACATGGATCCACTAGTGTCATTGAAATGTGTGTTCTCTTCAGAGACCACACATGGATCCACCAGTGTCATTGCATGTGTCTTCTCTCGAGAGACCACACATGGATCCACCAGTGTCATTGCATGTGTGTTCTTTTTACTAACAACAACTGGAGTCATTGCATCTGTGTTCTTTTCACATACCACATATGGATCCACCAGTGTCATTGCATGTGTGCTCTTTTCACATTCCACCTATGGATCCACCAGTGTCATTGCATGTGTGTTCTTTTTACTAACAACAACCATAGTCATTGCATGTGTGTTCTTTTCTCATACCACATATGGATCCACCAGTTTCATTGCATGTGTGTTCTTTTCACAATCCACCTATGGATCCACCAGTGTCATTGCATGTGTGATCTTTTTACTAACAACAACCAGAGTCATTGCATGTGTGTTCTCTTCAAAGACCACACATGGATCCACCAGTGTCATTGCATGTGTGTTCTTTTTACTAACAACAACCAGAGTCATTGAAATGTGTGTTCTCTACAGAGACCACACATGGATCCACCAGTGGCATTGCATGTGTGGTCTCTTCAGAGACCACACATGGATGCACCAGTGTCATTGCATGTGTGTTCTTTTTACTAACAACAACCAGAGTCATTGAAATCTGTGTTCTCTTAAGAGACCACACATGGATCCACCAGTGTCATTGTATGTGTGTTATTTTTACTAATAACAACTTGAGTCATTGCATGTGTGTTGTTTTCACATACCACATATGGATCCACCAGTGTCATTGCATGTGTGATCTTTTCACAATCCACCTATGGATCCACTAGTGTCATTGCACGTGTGTTCTTTTTACTAACAACAACCAGAGTCATTGCATGTGTGTTCTTTTCACATACCACATATGGATCCACCAGTGTCATTGCATGTGTGTTCTTTTCACAATCCACCTATGGATCCACCAGTGTCATTGCATGTGTGATCTTTTTACTAACAACAACCAGAGTCATTTCATGTGTGTTGTCTTCAGAGACCACACATGGATCCACCAGTGTCATTGCATGTGTATTCTTTTTACTAAAAAAAACCAGAGTCATTGAAATGTGTGTTCTCTTCAGAGACCACACATGGATCCACCAGTGTCATTGAAATGTATGTTCTCTTCAGAGACCACACATGGATCCACCAGTGTCATTGCATGTGTCTTCTCTTCAGAGACCACACATGGATCCACCAGTGTCATTGCATGTGTGTTCTTTTTACTAACAACAACTGGAGTCATTGCATGTGTGTTCTTTTCACATACCACATATGGATCCACCAGTGTCATTGCATGTGTGCTCTTTCACATTCCACCTATGGATCCACCAGTGTCATTGCATGTGTGTTCTTTTTACTAACAACAACCAGAGTCATTGCATGTGTGTTCTTTTCACATATCACATATGGATCCACCAGTGTCATTGCATTTGTGCTCTTTTTACTAACAACAACTGGAGTCATTGCATCTGTGTTCTTTTCACATACCACATATGGATCCACCAGTGTCATTGCATGTGTGCTCTTTTCACATTCCACCTATGGATCCACCAGTGTCATTGCATGTGTGTTCTTTTTACTAACAACAACCATAGTCATTGCATGTGTGTTCTTTTCTCATACCACATATGAATCCACCAGTTTCATTGCATGTGTGTTCTTTTCACAATCCACCTATGGATCCACCAGTGTCATTGCATGTGTGATCTTTTTACTAACAACAACCAGAGTCATTGCATGTGTGTTCTCTTCAAAGACCACACATGGATCCACCAGTGTCATTGCATGTGTGTTCTTTTTACTAACAACAACCAGAGTCATTGAAATGTGTGTTCTCTACAGAGACCACACATGGATCCACCAGTGGCATTGCATGTGTGGTCTCTTCAGAGACCACACATGGATGCACCAGTGTCATTGCATGTGTGTTCTTTTTACTAACAACAACCAGAGTCATTGAAATCTGTGTTCTCTTAAGAGACCACACATGGATCCACCAGTGTCATTGTATGTGTGTTCTTTTTACTAATAACAACTTGAGTCATTGCATGTGTGTTGTTTTCACATACCACATATGGATCCACCAGTGTCATTGCATGTGTGATCTTTTCACAATCCACCTATGGATCCACTAGTGTCATTGCACGTGTGTTCTTTTTACTAACAACAACCAGAGTCATTGCATGTGTGTTCTTTTCACATACCACATATGGATCCACCAGTGTCATTGCATGTGTGTTCTTTTCACAATCCACCTATGGATCCACCAGTGTCATTGCATGTGTGATCTTTTTACTAACAACAACCAGAGTCATTTCATGTGTGTTGTCTTCAGAGACCACACATGGATCCACCAGTGTCATTGCATGTGTATTCTTTTTACTAACAAAAACCAGAGTCATTGAAATGTGTGTTCTCTTCAGAGACCACACATGGATCCACCAGTGTCATTGAAATGTGTGTTCTCTTCAGAGACCACACATGGATCCACCAGTGTCATTGCATGTGTCTTCTCTTCAGAGACCACACATGGATCCACCAGTGTCATTGCATGTGTGTTCTTTTTACTAACAACAACTGGAGTCATTGCATGTGTGTTCTTTTCACATACCACATATGGATCCACCAGTGTCATTGCATGTGTGCTCTTTTCACATTCCACCTATGGATCCACCAGTGTCATTGCATGTGTGTTCTTTTTACTAACAACAACCAGAGTCATTGCATGTGTGTTCTTTTCACATATCACATATGGATCCACCAGTGTCATTGCATGTGTGCTCTTTTCACAATCCACCTATGGATCCACCAGTGTCATTGCATTTGTGCTCTTTTTACTAACAACAACCAGAGTCATTGCATGTGTGTTCTCTTCAGAGACCACACATGGATCCACCAGTGTCATTGCATGTGTGTTCTTTTTACTAACAACAACCAGACATTGAAATGTGTGTTCTCTACAGAGACCACACATGGATCCACCAGTGGCATTGCATGTGTGGTCTCTCAAGAGACCACACATGGATATACCAGTGTCATTGCATGTGTGTTCTTTTTACTAACAACAACTGGAGTCATTGCATGTGTGTTCTTTTCGCATACCACATATGGATCCACCAGTGTCATTGCATGTGTGCTCTTTTCACAATCCACCTATGGATCGACCAGTGTCATTGTATGTGTGTTGTTTTTACTAACAACAACCAGAGTCATTGCATGTGTCTTCTTTTCACATACCACATATGCATCCACTAGTTTCATTGCATGTGTGTTCTTTTCACAATCCACCTATGGATCCACCAGTGTCATTGCATGTGTGATCTTTTTACTAACAACAACCAGAGTCATTTCATGTGTGTTCTCTTCATTGACCACACATGGATCCACCAGTGTCATTGCATGTGTATTATTTTTACTAACAAAAACCAGAGTCATTGAAATGTGTGTTCTCTTTAGAGACCACACATGGATACACTAGTGTCATTGAAATGTGTGTTCTCTTCAGAGACCACACACGGATCCACCAGTGTCGTTGCATGTGTCTTCTCTTCAGAGACCACACATGGATCCACCAGTGTCATTGCATGTGTGTTCTTTTTACTCACAATAACTGGAGGCATTGCATGTGTGTTCTTTTCACATACCTCATATGGATCCACTAGTGTCATTGCATGTGTGCTCTTTTCACAATCCACCTATGGATCCACCAGTGTCATTGCATGTGTGTTCTTTTTACTAACAACCAGAGTGATTACATGTGTGTTCTTTTCACATACCACATATGGATCCACCAGTGTCATTGCATGTGTGTTCTTTTCACAATCCACCTATGGATCCACCAGTGTCATTGCATTTGTGCTCTTTTTACTAACAACAACCAGAGTCATTGCATGTGTGTTCTCTTCAAAGCCCACACATGGATCCACCAGTGTCATTGCATGTGTGTTCTTTTTACTAACAACAACCAGAGTCATTGAAATGTGTGTTCTCTACAGAGACCACACATGGATCCACCAGTGGCATTGCATGTGTGGTCTCTTTAGAGACCACACATGGATCCACCAGTGTCATTGCATGTGTGTTCTTTTTACTAACAACAACCAGAGTCATTGAAATGTGTGTTCTCTTAAGAGACCACACATGGATCCACCAGTGTCATTGTATGTGTGTTCTTTTTACTAATAACAACTTGAGTCATTGCATGTGTGTTGTTTTCACATACCACATATGGATCCACCAGTGTCATTGCATGTGTGCTCTTTTCACAATCCACCTATGGATCCACCAGTGTCATTGCACGTGTGTTCTTTTTACTAACAACAACCAGAGTCATTGCATGTGTGTTCTTTTCACATACCACATATGGATCCACCAGTGTCATTGCATGTGTGTTCTTTTCACAATCCACCTATGGATCCACCAGTGTCATTGCATGTGTGATCTTTTTACTAACAACAACCAGAGTCATTTCATGTGTGTTCTCTTCAGAGACCACACATGGATCCACCGGTGTCATTGCATGTGTATTCTTTTTACTAACAAAAACCAGAGTCATTGAAATGTGTGTTCTCTTCAGAGACCACATATGGATCCACCAGTGTCATTGAAATGTATGTTCTCTTTAGAGACCACACATGGATCCACCAGTGTCATTGCATGTGTCTTCTCTTCAGAGACCACACATGGATCCACCAGTGTCATTGCATGTGTGTTCTTTTTACTAACAACAACTGGAGTCATTGCATGTGTGTTCTTTTCACATACCACATATGGATCCACCAGTGTCATTGCATGTGTGGTGTTTTCACAATCCACCTATGGATCCACCAGTGTAATTTCATGTGTGTTATTTTTAC
This sequence comes from Avena insularis, assembly GCA_023614405.1. NCBI lineage: Eukaryota > Viridiplantae > Streptophyta > Magnoliopsida > Poales > Poaceae > Avena > Avena insularis. The sequence continues at coordinate 209,257 of JAJUPC010000485.1, read as the reverse complement.
TAACAACAACCATAGTCATTGCATGTGTGTTCTTATCACATACCACATATGGATCCACCAATTTCATTGCATGTGTGTTCTTTTCACAATCCACCTATGGATCCACCAGTGTCATTGCATGTGTGCTCTTTTTACTAACAACAGCCAGAGTCATTGCATGTGTGTTCTCTTTAGAGACCACACATGGATCCACCAGTGTCATTGCATGTGTGTTCTTTTTACTAACAACAACCAGAGTCATTGAAATGTGTGTTCTCTTGAGAGACCACACATGGATCGACTAGTGTCATTGCATGTGTGTTCTTTTTTTCTAACAACAACTAGAGTCATTTCATGTGTGTTCTTTTCACATACCACATATGGATCCACTAGTGTCATTGCATATGTGTTCCTTTTACTAACAACAACTAGAGTCATTTATTGTGTGTTCTTTTCATATACCACATATTGATCCACTAGTGTCATTGAAATGTGTGTTCTCTTTAGAGACCACACATGGATCCACCAGTGTCATTGCATGTGTGTTCTTTATACTACCAACAACTGGAGTCATTGCATGTGTGTTCTTTTCACATACCACATATGGATCCACTAGTGTCATTGCATGCGTGCTCTTTTCACAATCCACATATGGATCCACCAGTGTCATTGCATGTGTGTTCTTTTTACTAACAACAACCAGTCATTGCATGTGTGTTCTTCTCACATACCACATATGGATCCACCAGTGTCATTACATGTGTGTTCTTTTCACAATCCACCTATGGATCCACCAGTGTCATTGCATGTGTGCTCTTTTTACTAACAACAAGAAGAGTCATTGCATGTGTGTTGTCTTCAGAGACCACACATGGATCCACTAGTGTAATTGCATGTCTGTTCTTTTTACTAACAACAACCAGAGTCATTAAAATGTGTGTTCTCTTCAGAGACCACACATGGATCCACCAGTGCCATTGTATGTGTGTTCTTTTTACTAATAACAACTGGAGTCATTGCATGTGTGTTCTTTTCACATACCACACATGGATCCACCAGTGTCATTGCATGTGTGCTCTTTTCACAATCCACCTATGGATCCACCAGTGTCATTGCACGTGTGTTATTTTTACTAACAACAACCAGAGTCATTGCATGTGTGTTCTTTTCACATACCACATATGGATCCACCAGTGTCATTGCATGTGTGTTCTTTTCACAATCCACCTATGGATCCACTAGTGTCATTGCATGTGTGATCTTTTTACTAACAACAACCAGAGTCATTTCATGTATGTTCTCTTCACAGACCACACATGGATCCACCAGTGTCATTGCATGTGTATTCTTTTTACTAACAAAAACCAGAGTCATTGACATATGTGTTCTCTTCAGAGACCACACATGGATCCACTAGTGTCTTTGAAATGTGTGTTCTCTTCAGAGACCACACATGTATCCACCAGTGTCATTGCATGTGTCTTCTCTTCAGAGACCACACATGGATCCACCCTTGTCATTGCATGTGTGTTCTTTTTACTAACAACAACTGGAGTCATTGCATGTGTGTTTGTTTTCACATACCACACATGGATCCACCAGTGTCATTGCATGTGTGGTCTTTTCACAATCCACCTATGGATCCACCAGTGTCATTGCATGTGTGTTCTTTTTACTAACAACAACCAGAGTCATTGCATGTGTGTTCTTTTCACATACCACATATGGATCCACTAGTATCATTGCATGTGTGTTCTTTTCACAATCCACCTATGAATCCACCAGTGTCATTGCATGTGTGCTCTTTTTACTAACACCAACCAGAGTCATTGCATGTGTGTTCTCTTCAGAGACCACACATGGATCCACTAGTGTCATTGCATGTGTGTTCTTTTTACTAACAACAACCAGAGTCATTGAAATGTGTGTTCTCTTCAGAGACCACACATGGATCCATTAGTGTCATTGCATGTGTGTTCTTTTTATTACCAAGAACTAGAGTCATTTCATGTGTGTTCTTTTCACATACCACATATGGATCCACTAGTGTCATTGCATGTGTGTTCCTTTTACTAACAACAACTGGAGTCATTTGATGTGCGTTCTTTTCACATACCACATATAGATCCACCAGTATCATTGAAATGTGTGTTCTCTTCGGAGAGCACACATGGATCCACCAGTGTCATTGCATGTTTGTTCTTTATACTACCAACAACTGGAGTCATTCCATGTATGTTCTTTTCACATACCACATATGGATCCACCAGTGTCATTGCATGTGTGCTCTTTTCACATTCCACTTAAGGATCCACCAGTGTCATTGCATGTGTGTTCTTTTTACTAACAACAACTAGAGTCATTTCATGTGTGTTCTCTTCAGAGACCACACATGGATCCTCCAGTGTCATTGCATGTGTATTCTTTTTACTAACAAAAACCAGAGTCATTGAAATGTGTGTTCTCTTCAGAGACCACACATGGATCCACTAGTGTCATTGAAATGTGTGTTCTCTTCAGAGACCACACATGGATCCACCAGTGTCATTGCATGTATCTTCTCTTCAGATACCACACATGGATCCACCAGTGTCATTGCATGTGTGTTCTTTTTACTAACAACAAATTGAGTCATTGCATGTGTGTTCTTTTCACATACCACATATGGATCCACAAGTGTCATTGCATGTGTGGTCTTTTCACAATCCACCTATGGATCCACTAGTGTTATTGCATGTGTGATCTTTTTACTAACAACAACCAGAGTCATTTCATGTGTGTTCTTTTCACATACCACATATGGATCCACCAGTGTCATTGCATGTGTATTCTTTTTACTAACAAAAACCAGAGTCATTGAAATATGTGTTCTCTTCAGAGACCACACATGGATCCACTAGTGTCTTTGAAATGTGTGTTCTCTTCAGAGACCACACATGGATCCACCAGTGTCATTGCATGTGTCTTCTCTTCAGAGACCACACATGGATCCACCAGTGTCATTGCATGTGTGTTCTTTTTACTAACAACAACTGGAGTCATTGCATGTGTGTTCTTTTCACATACCACATATGGATCCACCAGTGTCATTGCATGTGTGGTCTTTTCACAATCCACCTATGGATCCACTAGTGTCATTGCATGTGTGTTCTTTTTACTAACAACAACAAGAGTCATTGCATGTGTGTTCTTTTCACATACCACATATGGATCCACTAGTATCATTGCATGTGTGTTCTTTTCACAATCCACCTATGGATCCACCAGTGTCATTGCATGTGTGCTCTTTTTACTAACACCAACCATAGTCATTGCATGTGTGTTCTCTTCAGAGACAACACATGGATCCACTAGTGTCATTGCATGTGTGTTCTTTTTACTAACAACAACCAGAGTCATTGAAATGTGTGTTCTCTTCACAGACCACACATGGATCCACTAGTGTCATTGCATGTGTGTTCTTTTTACTAACAACAACTAGAGTCATTTCATGTGTGTTCTTTTCACATACCACATATGGATCCACTAGTGTCATTGCATGTGTGTTCCTTTTACTAACAACAACTGGAGTCATTTGACGTGCGATCTTTTCACATACCACATATAGATCCACCAGTATCAGTGAAATGTGTGTTCTTCTTGAGACCACACATGGATCCACCAGTGTCATTGCATGTGTGTTCTTTATACTACCAACAACTAGAGTCATTGCATGTATGTTCTTTTCGCATACCACATATGGATCCACCAGTGTCATTGCATGTGTGCTGTTTTCACATTCCACCTATGGATCCACCAGTGTCATTGCATGTGTGTTCTTTTTAATAACAACAACCAGAGTCATTGCATGTGTTCTTTTCACATACCACATATGGATCCACCAGTGTCATTGCATGTGTGTTCTTTTCACAATCCACCTATGGATCCACCAGTGTCATTGCATGTGTGATCTTTTTACTAACAACAACCAGAGTCATTTCATGTGTGTTCTCTTTAGAGACCACACATGGATCCTCCAGTGTCATTGCATGTGTATTCTTTTTACTAACAAAAACCAGAGTCATTGAGATGTGTGTTCTCTTCAGCGACCACACATGGATCCACTAGTGTCATTGAAATGTGTGTTCTCTTCAGAGACCACACATGGATCCACCAGTGTCATTGCATGTGTCTTCTCTCTAGAGACCACACATGGATCCACCATGTCATTGCATGTGTGTTCTTTTACTAACAAGCTGAGTCATTGCATGTGTGTTCTTTTCACATACCACATATGGATCCACAAGTGTCATTGCATGTGTGGTCTTTTCACAATCCACCTATGGATCCACCAGTGTCATTGCATCTATGTTCTTTTTACTAACAATAACCAGAGTCATTGCATGTGTGTTCTTTTCACATACCACATATGGATCCACCAGTGTCATTGCATGTGTGTTCTTTTCACAATCCACCTATGGATCCACCAGTGTCATTGCATGTGTGCTCTTTTTACTAACAACAACCAGAGTCATTGCATGTGTGTTCTCTTCAGAGACCACACATGGATCCACCAGTGTCATTTCATGTGTGTTCTTTTTACTAACAACAACCAGTGTCATTGAAATTTGTGTTCTCTTCAAAGACCACACATGGATCCACTAGTGTCATTGCATGTGTGTTCTTTTTACTAACAACAACTGGAGTCATTTCATGTGTGTTCTTTTCACATACCACATATGGATCCACTAGTGTCATTGCATGTGTGTTCCTTTTACTAACAACAACTGGAGTTATTTGATGTGCGTTCTTTTCACATACCACATATCGATCCACCAGTTTCATTGAAATGTGTGTTCTTTTCAGAGACCACACATGGATCCACCAGTGTCATTGCATGTGTGTTCTTTATACTACCAACAACTAGAGTCATTGCATGTGTGTTCTTTTCACATACCAAATATGGATCCACCAGTGTCATTGCATGTGTGCTCTTTTCACAATCCACCTATGGATCCACCAGTGTCATTGCATGTGTGTTATTTTTACTAACAACAACCAGAGTCATTGCATGTGTGTTCTTTTCACATACCACATATGGATCCACCAGTGTCATTGCATGTGTGTCCTTTTCACAATCCACCTATGGATCCACCAGTGTCATTGCATTTGTGCTCTTTTTACTAACAACAACTAGAGTCATTGCAGAGACCACACATGGATCCACCAGTGTCATTGCATGTGTATTCTTTTTACTAACAAAAACCAGAGTCATTGAAATGTGTGTTCTCTTTAGAGACCACACATGGATACACTAGTGTCATTGAAATGTGTGTTCTCTTCAGAGACCACACACGGATACACTAGTGTCGTTGCATGTGTCTTCTCTTCAGAGACCACACATGGATCCACCAGTGTCATTGCATGTGTGTTCTTTTTACTCACAACAACTTGAGTCATTGCATGTGTGTTCTTTTCACATACCACATATGGATCCACCAGTGTCATTGCATGTGTGCTCTTTTCACAATCCACCTATGGATCCACCAGTGTCATTGCATGTGTGTTCTTTTTACTAACAACAACCCGAGTCATTGCATGTGTGTTCTTTTCACATACCACATATGGATCCACCAGTGTCATTGCATGTGTGTTCTTTTCACAATCCACCTATGGATCCACCAGTGTCATTGCATTTGTGCTCTTTTTACTAACAACAACCAGAGTCATTGCATGTGTGTTCTCTTCAGAGACCACACATGGATCCACCAGTGTCATTGCATGTGTGTTCTTTTTACTCACAACAACCAGATTCATTGAAATGTGTGTTCTCTTCAGAGACCACACATGGATCCAAAGTGTCACTACATGTGTGGTCTCTGAAGAGACCACACATGGATCCACCAGTGTCATTGCATGTGTGTTCTTTTTACTAACAACAACTGGAGTCATTGCATGTGTTTTTTTTCACATACCACATATGGATCCATCAGTGTCATTGCATGTGTGCTATTTTCACAATCCACCTATGTTTCCACTAGTGTCATTGCATGTGTCTTCTTTTTACTAACAACTAGAGTCATTGCATGTGTGTTCTTTTCACATACCACATATGGATCCACCAGTGTCATTGCATGTGTGTTCTTTTCACGATCCACCTATGGATCCACCAGTGTCATTGCATGTGTGCTCTTTTTACTAACAACAACCAGAGTCATTGCATGTGTGTTCTCTTCAGAGACCACACATGGATCCACTAGTGTCATTGAAATGTGTGTTCTCTTCAGAGACCACACATGGATCCACCAGTGTCATTGCATGTATCTTCTCTTCAGATACCACACATGGATCCACCAGTGTCATTGCATGTGTGTTCTTTTTACTAACAACAAATGGAGTCATTGCATGTGTGTTCTTTTCACATACCACATATGGATCCACAAGTGTCATTGCATGTGTGGTCTTTTCACAATCCACCTATGGATCCACTAGTGTCATTGCATGTGTGATCTTTTTACTAACAACAACCAGAGTCATTTCATGTGTGTTCTTTTCACATACCACATATGGATCCACCAGTGTCATTGCATGTGTATTCTTTTTACTAACAAAAACCAGAGTCATTGAAATATGTGTTCTCTTCAGAGACCACACATGGATCCACTAGTGTCTTTGAAATGTGTTTTTCTTCAGAGACCACACATGGATCCACCAGTGTCATTGCATGTGTCTTCTCTTCAGAGACCACACATGGATCCACCCTTGTCATTGCATGTGTGTTCTTTTTACTAACAACAACTGGAGTCATTGCATGTGTGTTCTTTTCACATACCACATATGGATCCACCAGTGTCATTGCATGTGTGGTCTTTTCACAATCCACCTATGGATCCACTAGTGTCATTGCATGTGTGTTCTTTTTACTAACAACAACAAGAGTCATTGCATGTGTGTTCTTTTCACATACCACATATGGATCCACTAGTATCATTGCATGTGTGTTCTTTTCACAATCCACCTATGGATCCACCAGTGTCATTGCATGTGTGCTCTTTTTACTAACACCAACCATAGTCATTGCATGTGTGTTCTCTTCAGAGACAACACATGGATCCACTAGTGTCATTGCATGTGTGTTCTTTTTACTAACAACAACCAGAGTCATTGAAATGTGTGTTCTCTTCACAGACCACACATGGATCCACTAGTGTCATTGCATGTGTGTTCTTTTTACTAACAACAACTAGAGTCATTTCATGTGTGTTCTTTTCACATACCACATATGGATCCACTAGTGTCATTGCATGTGTGTTCCTTTTACTAACAACAACTGGAGTCATTTGATGTGCGTTCTTTTCACATACCACATATAGATCCACCAGTATCATTGAAATGTGTGTTCTCTTCGGAGACCACACATGGATCCACCAGTGTCATTGCATGTGTGTTCTTTATACTACCAACAACTAGAGTCATTGCATGTATGTTCTTTTCACATACCACATATGGATCCACCAGTGTCATTGCATGTGTGCTGTTTTCACATTCCACCTATGGATCCACCAGTGTCATTGCATGTGTGTTCTTTTTAATAACAACAACCAGAGTCATTGCATGTGTGTTCTTTTCACATACCACATATGGATCCACCAGTGTCATTGCATGTGTGTTCTTTTCACAATCCACCTATGGATCCACCAGTGTCATTGCATGTGTGATCTTTTTACTAACAACAACCAGAGTCATTTCATGTGTGTTCTCTTCAGAGACCACACATGGATCCTCCAGTGTCATTGCATGTGTATTCTTTTTACTAACAAAAACCAGAGTCCTTGAGATGTGTGTTCTCTTCAGCGACCACACATGGATCCACTAGTGTCATTGAAATGTGTGTTCTCTTCAGAGACCACACATGGATCCACCAGTGTCATTGCATGTGTCTTCTCTCTAGAGACCACACATGGATCCACCAGTGTCATTGCATGTGTGTTCTTTTTACTAACAACAACTGGAGTCATTGCATGTGTGTTCTTTTCACATACCACATATGGATCCACAAGTGTCATTGCATGTGTGGTCTTTTCACAATCCACCTATGGATCCACCAGTGTCATTGCATCTATGTTCTTTTTACTAACAATAACCAGAGTCATTGCATGTGTGTTCTTTTCACATACCACATATGGATCCACCAGTGTCATTGCATGTGTGTTCTTTTCACAATCCACCTATGGATCCACCAGTGTCATTGCATGTGTGCTCTTTTTACTAACAACAACCAGAGTCATTGCATGTGTGTTCTCTTCAGAGACCACACATGGATCCACCAGTGTCATTTCATGTGTGTTCTTTTTACTAACAACAACCAGTGTCATTGAAATTTGTGTTCTCTTCAAAGACCACACATGGATCCACTAGTGTCATTGCATGTGTGTTCTTTTTACTAACAACAACTGGAGTCATTTCATGTGTGTTCTTTTCACATACCACATATGGATCCACTAGTGTCATTGCATGTGTGTTCCTTTTACTAACAACAACTGGAGTTATTTGATGTGCGTTCTTTTCACATACCACATATCGATCCACCAGTTTCATTGAAATGTGTGTTCTTTTCAGAGACCACACATGGATCCACCAGTGTCATTGCATGTGTGTTCTTTATACTACCAACAACTAGAGTCATTGCATGTGTGTTCTTTTCACATACCAAATATGGATCCACCAGTGTCATTGCATGTGTGCTCTTTTCACAATCCACCTATGGATCCACCAGTGTCATTGCATGTGTGTTATTTTTACTAACAACAACCAGAGTCATTGCATGTGTGTTCTTTTCACATACCACATATGGATCCACCAGTGTCATTGCATGTGTGTCCTTTTCACAATCCACCTATGGATCCACCAGTGTCATTGCATTTGTGCTCTTTTTACTAACAACAACTAGAGTCATTGCAGAGACCACACATGGATCCACCAGTGTCATTGCATGTGTATTCTTTTTACTAACAAAAACCAGAGTCATTGAAATGTGTGTTCTCTTTAGAGACCACACATGGATACACTAGTGTCATTGAAATGTGTGTTCTCTTCAGAGACCACACACGGATACACTAGTGTCGTTGCATGTGTCTTCTCTTCAGAGACCACACATGGATCCACCAGTGTCATTGCATGTGTGTTCTTTTTACTCACAACAACTGGAGTCATTGCATGTGTGTTCTTTTCACATACCACATATGGATCCACCAGTGTCATTGCATGTGTGCTCTTTTCACAATCCACCTATGGATCCACCAGTGTTATTGCATGTGTGTTCTTTTTACTAACAACAACCCGATTCATTGCATGTGTGTTCTTTTCACATACCACATATGGATCCACCAGTGTCATTGCATGTGTGTTCTTTTCACAATCCACCTATGGATCCACCAGTGTCATTGCATTTGTGTTCTCTTCAGAGACCACACATGGATCCACCAGTGTCATTGCATGTGTGTTCTTTTTACTCACAACAACCAGATTCATTGAAATGTGTGTTCTCTTCAGAGACCACACATGGATCCAAAGTGTCACTACATGTGTGGTCTCTGAAGAGACCACACATGGATCCACCAGTGTCATTGCATGTGTGTTCTTTTTACTAACAACAACTGGAGTCATTGCATGTGTTTTTTTTCACATACCACATATGGATCCATCAGTGTCATTGCATGTGTGCTATTTTCACAATCCACCTATGTTTCCACTAGTGTAATTGCATGTGTCTTCTTTTTACTAACAACTAGAGTCATTGCATGTGTGTTCTTTTCACATACCACATATGGATCCACCAGTGTCATTGCATGTGTGTTCTTTTCACGATCCACCTATGGATCCACCAGTGTCATTGCATGTGTGCTCTTTTTACTAACAACAACCAGAGTCATTGCATGTGTGTTCTCTTCAGAGACCACACATGGATCCACCAGTGTCATTGCATGTGTGGTCTTTTTACTAACAACAACCAGAGTCATTGAAATGTGTGTTCTCTTCAAAGACCACACATGGAGCCACTAGTGTCATTGCATGTGTGTTCTTTTTACTAACAACAACTGGAGTCATTGCATGTGTGTTCTTTTCACATACCACATATGGGTCCACCAGTGTCATTGCATGTGTGCTCTTTTCACAATCCACCTATGGATCCACCAGTGTCATTGCATGTGTGTTCTTTTTACTAACAACAACCAGAGTCATTGCATGTGTGTTCTTTTCACATACCACATATGGATCCACCAGTGTCATTGCATGTGTATTCTTTTCACAATCCACCTATGGATCCATCAGTCTCATTGCATCTGTGCTCTTTTTACTAACAACAAGCAGAGTCATTGCATGTGTGTTCTCTTCAGAGAGCACACATGGATCCACAAGTGTCATTGCATGTGTGTTCTTTTTACTAACAACAACCAGAGTCATTGAAATGTGTGTTCTCTATAGAGACCACACATGGATCCACCAGTGTCATTGCATCGTTTTAGGTAGACCCAGCATAAAATCCATACTAATGTCTTCCCATGGAATAGTCGGTGCAGAGAGAGGTGTATGCAAACCGTGAGGCTTCAGCTTAGATTTCGACTTGTGGCATGTAATACATCGGCTCACAAATCTGTACACATCACGCCTCATCTTGGGACAATAAAAGTGATCAGCAAGCATGAGCAATTTCTTCTCACGCCCAAAATGACCCATCAAACCACCAGCATGTGATTCCTGCACTAAGAACAAACGCAACAACGATTCTGGAATACATAGTTTGTTAGCTCAAAACAAATATCCATCATGTATATGATACTTATCCCATGCGTTTCTAAGAGCACACAAACGATATGGTTCAGAAAAATCATGGTCAGTTGCATAAAGTGCATAAATAGCTTCTAATCCAGGAATTTTAACATCAAGATTGGTTAATAGCATGTTCTTCCTAGATAGAGCATCAGCAACAACGTTCTATTTTCCCTTCTTATAGTTAATGATGTAAGGAAAAGACTCAATGCACTCAACCCATTTAGCTAATCTTCTATGCAAGTTTGATTGAGCTTTCAAGTATTTCAATTCTTCATGATCAGAATGTATGATGAATTCTTTTGGCCACAAATAATGTTGCCAAACCTCAAGTACTCTAATAAGTGCATATAATTCTTTATCATAGATTGAATAATTCAAACGAGCACCGGTCAATTTCTCAGAAAAATAAGCTATAGGCCGACCCTCTTGCATCAAAACGCCACCTATGCCTATACCACTAGCATCACATTCAACTTCAAATTGCTTCGAAAAATTAGGTAATGCAAGTAATGGTGCAGAAGTAAGCAAATGTTTTAATGTATCAAAAGCAATGTCTTGGGCCGCGCCCCATACAAAAGGAACACCTTTCTTTGTCAAAACATTTAATGGTGTAGCAATGATGCTAAAATCTTTTAGAAAGCGCCTATAGAAACCAGCGAGACTGTGGAAACTACGCACTTGACTAACATTCATTGGAGTAGGCCAATTCTGAATTGATTCAATTTTAGATTGATCTACCTCTACTCCATGCTTAGAAACAACAAATCCTAGGAATATGACCTTATCTTTTGCAAATGTACACTTCTCAAGATTAGCCTACAGTTTATTATCACGTAACACTTGCAAAACTTGTCTAATATGAGTGCAATGTTCAGATTCGGTGTGGCTGTATATGAGTATATCATCAAAGTAAACAACCACGAAACGACCAATAAACTCTCTCAAAACATGATTCATCAAACGCATGAAAGTACTAGGTGCATTAGTAAGACCAAACGGCATAACTAACCACTCATACAAACCGAATTTAGTTTTGAAAGCAGTTTTCCATTCATCCCCTTCTTTCATCCTAATTTGATGATAACCACTACGCAAGTCAATTTTAGAGAAAACAGCAGCACCACTCAATTCATCTAGCATATCCTCTAAGCGTGGAATAGGATGACGATATCGAATAGTGATGTTATTAATCGCTCTACAATCAACACACATGCGCCATGTACCATCTTTCTTAGGAAATAAAATAACAGGAATAGCACAAGGTCTAAGAGAGACACGAATGTACCCTTTATCCAACAACGCTTGTACTTGCTTCTGAATTTCCTTAGTTTCTTCGGGATTAGTCCTGTAAGGTGCACGGTTGGGAAGTGTGGCACCAGGAATCAGGTCCACTTGATGTTCTATACCACGCAATGGAGGCAAACCTGCGGGTACATCTTCTGGAAACACATCCCCAAAGTCCTGCAAAACAGAAGAAACACCAAGAGAAATAGGGGTCATGTCGTTAGAAACCAATACCTCGCCCTTATACATGAGCACAAGTGGCATGGCTGTAGGATCCTCACGAAACTCTCTCATATCCTCCTTGGTGGCTAGTATCAATAACCCAGGCACTCTCTCACTTTTCGTTATATCACTCAATTTAGGCTCAATTACATCAGAATTTGAACACAGTCTCGCCGAGTGGTAGTATCTTCCTTCAAGTTCACCTCTATCTTACATGAGAATCATTCACAATTTCTTGTGGTGTCATTGGCTGCATAGTAATCTTCTTTCCTTTGAATTCCAAGTGATATGTATTGGCTCGGCCATTGTGTTACACATGGCGATCATAGAGCCAAGGCCGACCCAATAGTAGGTGACAAACAGTCATAGGAACCACATAAAAATGAATAGAATCTTTGTATGGCCCTATTTGAAAATTCACACGTACCATATGATTTACCTTCATCTCACCATTGTTGCTCAACCATTGTATGTAGTATGGCTTGGGATGAGGTAAGTATGTCAAATTCGGTTTGGCACATAGTTCCTTACTTGCAATATTTCTACAGCTACCTCCATCAATAATTACCTTGCAAGCTTTGTTTGGTCCAACTAGAGCTTTTGTTTGGAACAAGTTGCAACGCTAGGATTCCTCAACCGGTTGCACACTAAGTACACGTGAAGATACGACAATAGTGGGTGCACGCTCAGCATATGCATCAGCACCTTCCTCGCCGTCATCAATATCATCATCAAAAGCTTCATCTCCACTTTCTACTTCACCTTGTTCATTAACAAACATAACCTTGCTGTTTGGACAATCTTTCTTGTAGTGACCTCTACCTCCACAAGTATGGCACACTACATCACGAGTACATGCAGTAGACATGTTGGAACCCGAGCTAGCAGCAGGAGCAATGGGTTTCCGAGCATTAGAACCAAACGAAGGTGTACTTGCTGGTTTGGCCGATGGTGTAACCCAGCAATGTGGTGGCGAATTTGTAGAGGAGGTGTGACCACCACAAATCTGCTGAAGGACGGAAAATGAGCACGTGACTTCGCCTCTTCTGCCAACTGGGATTCAGCCTCTCTAGCATGATGCAACAACTCATTCATGGTCTCATACTTGTGACGACGAACAATGCTCTTGATTGGTAACTTCAAATTGTTTAGGAATCGCTGCATGGTCATCTCAATGGACTCACGAATTCTAGCACGTTGCATAAGCTTCTCCATCTCCATGTAGTACTCATCAACTGTCATGGTGCCTTGCTTCAATTGCGTCAATTTATCAAAAACTGATCGCAAGTAGTTGGTTGGTACGAAACGAGCCTTCATGATTTGCTTCATCTCGCGCCAATCCATCACAGGAAGTTCATTGTCCTCCCTCCTATGTTGCACAAGAGCATCCCACCAACGCAAAGCATAACCATCAAATTCAGATGCTGCAAGCTTGACCTTCTTATCTTCTAGATAGTCAAATAAGCGCCAGAGTTTCTCAATCTTCAACTCCCATGTGAGGTAATCTTCAGGATCAATGGAACCATCAAACTTAGGAATTGAGAATTTTGGCTTGCCCAAACCGTCATCAGCAGCTTGGTTGGGCACACGTGGACCACGTCCAAGATGGGCAAACCCACGACCATGAGCAGGTGCATGGACAGGGGGAATAGCACGTCCCCTGCCAACATGTGGAGCAGCATCAACAGCGCTACCCTCATCGAAATCATCAAAGGCATCATCATGTTGAGGATCTTCCCTTCTATGCAAAGCGGTCATCAAACCCTCAATGGACTGCTGCAAAGTGGTGACATTGACATTGAGCGTAGCCACTTGCGTTTGGATAGTATCAACTGTCCCAACATGCTGATCCAATCTTATATTCATATCTTGGAGATTCTTGTCAATGGCATCTGTCGTGTTAGTAAACACACGTGTCAAGTGGGATTCAAAGCCTCATATTCACGCCAATTGACGAGCTCCTCATCCTTCTTTTTCTGCAACACAACATCATTATCACTAGTAGACATGATTAGTAGGTTAGTGCAAAAATCAGAATCTGTATGGTGGAAACTCTCATAACTCACTCACAACTAATAAGAAAGGAGATCTTACCGTTCCAAAGTGAATAGAGATGCTCTACCAAACAAAATCAAAGACTGATGCACTTGATGTGATGAAGTGAATATCAAAGGTATAGAGAACGATCGTAGGGAACACAGGTTATTTAAGGTGGAGCTATAGGTATGGTATCCTATCTACACCGCAAACAAGTCCTAGTGTTGATCGTACAAAAACCCAAGAAACACACACAGTGGAGATAAACGTGGCAAAGCAATTTATGAACAGGAATATTGCAATGCACAAGAGAGACGCTAGTAATAGCTCAAATAGAACAGGCACAAGATTGCTCAATCTACTAGTGCAATACATAAGGCCTCCAATATTGCACACTTCTATATCTCTTTTTTTTGTCAGGCTTGTAGCTCTTTTCTCTTTTCTTTTTTTATACTGATTCTCTTTTCTTTTCTCTTTTTTTTTGATTTTCAAATATATTACTCAATGCAAACGAGTACAGCAACCTCTAACAGAAACTGGGCCGAATAGTCCGGTTGATATGCGCCGGAGACTCCGGTCGGGCCGGATAGTCCGGTGTGATTCAGCGGGATAGTTCAGTTTTGCCTGTCGAAATTTTTTGCACTGCAAACCCTAATGAGCAGCCTGTCGGAGCAAAGCAACTAGTCTCGTGGGTACGTTCCTAGGCACAGATGTTGTAGATAGGCTGTGTCTATGGTATGCAAACAAAGGTGCGCTATGTGGACTCGGAAAAACGATTAAACACTTGCGGAAACGGTAATGGTGGGAACAGCGGAAAACAAGATCAAACCCTAAACCTAGACACAAACAGAAACTAGACTCCTACGAGGAAAACCTGCAGATCAGATCTACGAGAAGATACAATCAACAACTAAAACTCGAAAACGATGCAATATAGTCTATGGCAAATCTTTCTGTATATGACTATCTAATCTATGGATGGATTTGTGGATTCTTACCGAGGCAACACTGGAAATCTGATACCAAGATGATATGGGGTGGCCCAATCTTCTCAGTAAGCGGATGGCGGTGATAATGGTGGATGATAGATAACTAGCCTGTAGCTATGAACTCTCCCGCTCGATCCCTAATGCCAATGCAACAGCTCTCGAACCTTGTAGGATATTCACAACACCACGCTCTTACGCACGCAGCCGTGACCACGAACGGTAGTATGCAATCTACTAATTCCCAATGGAACAATAGATCACACTCAATTATAGTTGGTAGATTCGAACACAGGGTAATTCCAGAGGTTCTATGAAAGAAACAACTCCAAAATATTTTAACATGGTCTAAACCCTAACTAGAGGTTGTCCCATAGCTTATAAGAGGCGGGCGACGAAACAAACTAAGCAACGACTCAAACTGATACAAACCGACTTGGACCAGATTGGTGGCGGGCGGACAAATCGGCCGAGACGGACAATCGGTCGGCCGGACACTCCGGATGAAGTGTGCGACAGTCCGGTTTGGCGGAAACTTTGAAATTTCCGGTGGTGTCCGTAGTATCCGAATCGGCATCTTGAATGTCCACGCGCCAGTTTTCTCGACCGCCGGACGGTCGGGTGGATCTGGCCGGACACTCCGTCGTGGCGAATCTTTTGCTTCGTCTTGATGATCTTCTCTTGCGTTTTCCTCCCGCTCCTCCCTCGCGCATCCTTGGGCGATCATCATGTCGGGCTTCTCTTGTAGCCCTTCTCCTCCTCGCGCCATGCTTGTTTCTCCAACAAACCTGGTCATACATAAATGCATAGACTTAGGCAGTATAAAGTTCTCATCAATCAAAGTACCAGATTTGTTTAGGAGTAAATTCACATGTTGTTCCAGTAGCTTAGCACGAGCTCTTGTAATAGGTCCAATTCTAATCTCATTGTACTGATCCTTTCTTGCAACAGTTGTAGCATCTTCAGTAGTCATTGGGGTAGGAGTAATTGTAGGGATGTCCTCATCACATTGCATGTGTGTTCTTTTCACATACCACATATGGATCCACCAGTGTCATTGCATGTGTGTTATTTTCACAATCCACCTATGGATCCACCAGTGTCATTGCATGTGTGCTCTTTTTACTAACAACAACCAGAATCATTCCATGTGTGTTCTCTTCAGAGACCACACATGGATCCACCAGTGTCATTGCATGTGTGTTCTTTTTACTAACAATAACCAGAGTCATTGAAATGTGTGTTCTCTTCAGAGACCACACATGGATCCACCAGTGTCATTGCATGTGTGTTCTTTTTACTAACAACAACAGGAGTCATTTCATGTGTGTTCTTTTCACATACCACATATGGATCCACCAGTGTCATTGCATGTGTGCTCTTTTCACAATCCACCTATGAATCCACCAGTGCCATTGCATGTGTGTTCTTGTTACTAACAACAACTGGAGTCATTGCATGTGTGTTCTTTTCACATACAACATATGGATCCACCAGTGTCATTGCATGTGTGGTCTTTTCACAATCCACCTATGGATCCACTAGTGTCATTGCATGTGTGTTCTTTTTACTAACAACCACCATAGTCATTGCATGTGTGTTCTTTTCGCATACCACATATGGATCAACCAGTGTCATTGCATGTGTGTTCTTTTCACAATCCACCTATGGATCCTCCAGTGTCATTGCATGTGTGCTCTTTTTACTATCAAGAACCAGAGTCATTGCATGTGTGTTCTCTTCAGATACCACACATGGATCCACCAGTGTCATTGCATGTGTGTTCTTTTTACTAACAACAACCAGAGTCATTGAAATGTGTGTTCTCTTCAGAGACCACACATGGATCCACCAGTGACATTGCATGTGTGTTCTTTTTACTAACAACAACTAGAGTCATTTCAGGTGTGTTCTTTTCACATACCACATATGGATCCACTAGTGTCATTACATGTGTGTTCCTTTTACTAACAACAACTGGAGTCATTTCATGTGTGTTCTTTATACATACCACATATCGATCCACCAGTGTCATTGAAATGTGTGTTCTCTTCAGAGACCACACATGGATCCACCAGTGTCATTGCATGTGTGTTCTTTATACTACCAACAACTAGAGTCATTGCATGTGTGTTTTTTCACATACCACATTTGGATCCGCCAGTGTCATTGCATGTGTGCTCTTTTCACAATCCACCTATGGATCCACCAGTGTCATTGCATGTGTGTTCTTTTTACTAACAACAACCAGAGTCATTGCATGTGTGTTCTTTTCACATGCCACATATGGATCCACCAGTGTCATTGCATGTGTGTTCTTTTCACAATCCACCTATGGATCCTCTAGTGTCATTGCATTTGTGCTCTTTTTACTAACAACAACCAGAGTCATTGCATGTGTGTTCTCTTCAGAGACCACACATGGACCACCAGTGTCCTTGCATGTGTGTACTTTTTACTAACAACAACTAGAGTCATTGAAATGTGTGTTCTCTACAGAGACCACACATGGATCCACCAGTGGCATTGCATGTGTGGTCTCTGAAGAGACCACACATGGATCCACCAGTGTCATTGCATGTGTGATCTTTTTACTAACAACAACTCGAGTCATTGCATGTGTGTTCTTTTTACTAACAACAACTGGAGTCATTGCATGTGTGTTCTTTTCACATACCACATATGGATCCACCAGTGTCATTGCATGTGTGCTCTTTTCACAATCCACATATGGATCCACCAGTGTCATTATATGTGTGTTGTTTTTACTAACAACAATCAGACTCATTGCATGTGTGTTCTTTTCACATACCACATATGGATCCACCAGTGTCATTGCATGTGTGTTCATTTCACAATCCACCTATGTATCCACCAGTGTCATTGTATGTGTGCTCTTTTTACTAACAACAAGCAGAGTCATTGCATGTGTGTTCTCTTCAGAGACCACACATGGAGACACCAGTGTCATTGCATGTGTGTTCTTTTTACTAACAACAACCAGAGTCATTGAAATGTGTGTTCTCTTCAGAGACCACACATGGATCCACCAGGGTCATTGTATGTGTTCTTTTACTAATAACAACTGGAGTCATTGCATGTGTTCTTTTCACATACCACATATGGATCCACCAGTGTTATTGCATGTGTGCTCTTTTCACAATCCACCTATGGATCCACCAGTGTCATTGCATGTGTGTTCTTTTTACTAACAACAACCAGAGTCATTGCATGTGTGTTCTTTTCACATACCACATATGGATCCACCAGTGTCATTGCATGTGTGTTCTTTTCACAATCCACCTATGGATCCTCTAGTGTCATTGCATTTGTGCTCTTTTTACTAACAACAACGAGTCATTGCATGTGTGTTCTTTCAGAGACCACACATGGACCACCGATGTCATTGCATGTGTGTACTTTTTACTAACAACAACTAGATTCAGTGAAATGTGTGTTCTCTACAGATACCACAAATGGATACACCAGTGGCATTGCATGTGTGGTCTCTGAAGAGACCACACATGGATCCACCAGTGTCATTGCATGTGTGATCTTTTTACTAACAACAACTCGAGTCATTGCATGTGTGTTCTTTTTACTAACAACAACTGGAGTCATTGCATGTGTGTTCTTTTCACATACCACATATGGATCCACCAGTGTCATTGCATGTGTGCTCTTTTCACAATCCACATATGGATCCACCAGTGTCATTGTATGTGTGTTGTTTTTACTAACAACAATCAGACTCATTGCATGTGTGTTCTTTTCACATACCACATATGGATCCACCAGTGTCATTGCATGTGTGTTCATTTCACAATCCACCTATGTATCCACCAGTGTCATTGTATGTGTGCTCTTTTTACTAACAACAAGCAGAGTCATTGCATGTGTGTTCTCTTCAGAGACCACACATGGAGACACCAGTGTCATTGCATGTGTGTTCTTTTTACTAACAACAACCAGAGTCATTGAAATGTGTGTTCTCTTCAGAGACCACACATGGATCCACCAGGGTCATTGTATGCGTGTTCTTTTTACTAATAACAACTGGAGTCATTGCATGTCTGTTCTTTTCACATACCACATATGGATCCACCAGTGTTATTGCATGTGTGCTCTTTTCACAATCCACCTATGGATCCACCAGTGTCATTGCATGTGTGTTCTTTTTACTAACAACAACCAGAGTCATTGCATGTGTGTTCTTTTCACATACCACATATGGATCCACCAGTGTCATTGCATGTGTGTTCTTTTCACAATCCACCTATGGATCCTCTAGTGTCATTGCATTTGTGCTCTTTTTACTAACAACAACCAGAGTCATTGCATGTGTGTTCTCTTCAGAGACCACACATGGACCACCAGTGTCATTGCATGTGTGTACTTTTTACTAACAACAACTAGGGTCATTGAAATGTGTGTTCTCTACAGAGACCACACATGGATCCACCAGTGGCATTGCATGTGTGGTCTCTGAAGAGACCACACATGGATCCACCAGTGTCATTGCATGTGTGATCTTTTTACTAACAACAACTCGAGTCATTGCATGTGTGTTCTTTTTACTAACAACAACTGGAGTCATTGCATGTGTGTTCTTTTCACATACCACATATGGATCCACCAGTGTCATTGCATGTGTGCTCTTTTCACAATCCACATATGGATCCACCAGTGTCATTGTATGTGTGTTGTTTTTACTAACAACAATCAGACTCATTGCATGTGTGTTCTTTTCACATACCACATATGGATCCACCAGTGTCATTGCATGTGTGTTCTTTTCACAATCCACCTATGTATCCACCAGTGTCATTGTATGTGTGCTCTTTTTACTAACAACAAGCAGAGTCATTGCATGTGTGTTCTCTTCAGAGACCACACATGGAGACACCAGTGTCATTGCATGTGTGTTCTTTTTACTAACAACAACCAGAGTCATTGAAATGTGTGTGCTCTTCAGAGACCCAACATGGATCCACAGTCATTGTATCGTGTTCTTTTACTAATAACAAGGAGTCATTGCATATACATTCTTTTCACATACCACATATGGATCCACCAGTGTTATTGCATGTGTGCTCTTTCACAATCCACCTATGGATCCACGTGTCATTGCATGTGTGTTCTTTCTACTAACAAAAACCAGAGTCATTGCATGTGTGTTCTTTTCACATACCACATATGGATCCACCAGTGTCATTGCATGTGTGTTCTTTTCACAATCCACCTATGGATCCACCAGTATCATTGGATGTGTGATCTTTTTACTAACAACAACCAGAGTTATTTCATGTGTGTTCTCTTCAGAGACCACACATGGATCCACCAGTGTCATTGCATTTGTATTCTTTTTACTAACAAAAACCAGAGTCATTGAAATGTGTGTTCTCTTCAGAGACCACACATGGATCCACCAGTGTCATTGAAATGTGTGTTCTCTTCAGAGACCACACATGGATCCACCAGTGTCATTGCATGTGTCTTCTCTTCAGAGACCACACATGGATCCACCAGTGTCATTGCATGTGTGTTCTATTTACTAACAAAGTCATTGCGTGTGTGTTCTTTTCACATACCACCTATGGATCCACTAGTGTCATTGCATGTGTGGTCTTTTCACAATCCACCTATGGATCCACCAGTGTAATTTCATGCGTGTTCTTTTTACTAACAACAACCAGAGTCATTGCATGTGTGTTCTTTTCACATACCACATATGGATCCACCAGTTTCATTGCATGTGTGTTCTTTTCACAATTCACCTATGGATCCACCAGTGTCATTGCATGTGTGCTCTTTTTACTAACAACAACCAGAGTCATTGCATGTGTGTTCTCTTCAAAGACCACACATGGATCCACCAGTGTCATTGCATGTGTGTTCTTTTTACTAACACCAACCAGAGTCATGGAAATGTGTGTTCTCTTCAGAGACCACACATGGATCCACTAGTGTCATTGCATGTGTGTTCTTTTTACTAACAACAACTGGAGTCATTTCATGTGTGTTCTTTTCACATACCACATATGGATCCACTAGTGTCATTACATCTGTGTTCCTTTTACTAACAACAACTGGAGTCATTTCATGTGTGTTCTTTTCACATACCACATATTGATCCACCAGTGTCATTGAAATTTGTGTTCTCTTTAGAGACCACTCATGGATCCACCAGTGTCATTGCATGTGTGTCCTTTATACTACCAAAAACTGGAGTTATTGCATGTGTGCTCTTTTCACAATCCACCTATGGATCCACCAGTGTCATTGCATGTGTGTTCTTTTTACTAAGAACAACCAGAGTCATTGCATGTGTGTTATTTTCACATACCACATATTGATCCACCAGTGTCATTGCATGTGTGTTCTTTTCACAATCCACCTATGGATCCACAAGTGTCATTGCATGTGTGATCTTTTTACTAACAATAACCAGAGTCATTTCATGTGTGTTCTCTTCAGAGACCACACATGGATCCACCAGTGTCATTGCACGTGTATTCTTTTTACTAACAAAAACTAGAGTCATTGAAATGTGTGTTCTCTTTAGAGACAACACATGGATCCACCAGTGTCATTGAAATGTGTGTTCTCTTCAGAGACCACACATGGATCCACCAGTGTCATTGCATGTGTGTTCTTTTTACTAACAACAACTGGAGTCATTGCATGTGTGCTCTTTTCACATACCACATATGGATCCACCAGTGTCACTGCATGTGTGCTCTTTTCACAATCCACCTATGGATCCACCAGTGTCATTGCATGTGTGTTCTTTTTAGTAACAACAACCAGAGTCATTGCATGTGTGTTCTTTTCACATACCACATATGGATCCACCAGTGTCATTGCATGTGTGTTCTTTCACAATCCACCTATGGATCCACGATTGTCATTGCATGTGTGCAATTTTACTAACAACAACCAGAGTCATTGCATGTGTGCTCTCTTCAGAGACCACACATGGATCCATGTGTCATTGCATGTGTGTTCTTTTTACTAACAACAAGTAGAGCCATTGAAATGTGTGTTCTCTTCAGAGACCACACATGGATCCACCAGTGTCATTGCATGTGTGTTCTTTTTACTAACAACAACTGGAGTCATTTCATGTGTGTTCTTTTCACATACCACATATGGATCCACTAGTGTCATTGCATGTGTGCTCTTTTCACAATCCACCTATGAATCCACCAGTGCCATTGCATGTGTGTTCTTTTTACTAACAACAACTAGAGTCATTACATGTGTGTTCTTTTGACATACAACATATGGATCCACCAGTGACATTGCATGTGTAGTCTTTTTCACAATCCACCTATGGATCCACCAGTGTCATTGCATGTGTGTTCTTTTACTAACAACAACTGGAGTCATTGCATGTGTGTTCTTTTCACATACCACATATGGATCCACCAGTGTCATTGCATGTGCTCTTTTCACAATCCACATATGGATCCACCAGTGTCATTGTATGTGTGTTGTTTTTACTAACAACAATCAGACTCATTGCATGTGTGTTCTTTTCACATACCACATATGGATCCACCAGTGTCATTGCATGTGTGTTCTTTTCACAATCCACCTATGGATCCACCAGTCATTGCATGTGTTCTCTTTTACTAACAACAAGTAGAGTCATTGCATGTGTTCTCTTTCAGAGACCACACATGGAGACACCAGTGTCATTGCATGTGTGTTCTTTTTACTAACAACAACCAGAGTCATTGAAATGTGTGTTCTCTTCAGAGACCACACATGGATCCACCAGGGTCATTGTATGCGTGTTCTTTTTACTAATAACAACTGGAGTCATTGCATTGCATTTCTTTCACATACCACATATGGATCCACCAGTGTTATTGCATGTGTGCTCTTTTCACAATCCACCTATGGATCCACCAGTGTCATTGCATGTGTGTTCTTTCTACTAACAAAAACCAGAGTCATTGCATGTGTGTTCTTTTCACATACCACATATGGATCCACCAGTGTCATTGCATGTGTGTTCTTTTCACAATCCACCTATGGATCCACCAGTATCATTGGATGTGTGATCTTTTTACTAACAACAACCAGAGTTATTTCATGTGTGTTCTCTTCATAGACCACACATGGATCCACCAGTGTCATTGCATTTGTATTCTTTTTACTAACAAAAACCAGAGTCATTGAAATGTGTGTTCTCTTCAGAGACCACACATGGATCCACCAGTGTCATTGAAATGTGTGTTCTCTTCAGAGACCACACATGGATCCACCAGTGTCATTGCATGTGTCTTCTCTTCAGAGACCACACATGGATCCACCAGTGTCATTGCATGTGTGTCCTATTTACTAACAAAGTCATTGCGTGTGTGTTCTTTTCACATACCACATATGGATCCACCAGTGTCATTGCATGTGTGGTCTTTTCACAATCCACCTATGGATCCACCAGTGTAATTTCATGCGTGTTCTTTTTACTAACAACAACCAGAGTCATTGCATGTGTGTTCTTTTCACATACCGCATATGGATCCTCCAGTTTCATTGCATGTGTGTTCTTTTCACAATTCACCTATGGATCCACCAGTGTCATTGCATGTGTGCTCTTTTTACTAACAACAACCAGAGTCATTGCATGTGTGTTCTCTTCAAAGACCACACATGGATCCACCAGTGTCATTGCATGTGTGTTCTTTTTACTAACACCAACCAGAGTCATGGAAATGTGTGTTCTCTTCAGAGACCACACATGGATCCACTAGTGTCATTGCATGTGTGTTCTTTTTACTAACAACAACTAGAGTCATTTCATGTGTGTTCTTTTCACATACCACATATGGATCCACTAGTGTCATTACATCTGTGTTCCTTTTACTAACAACAACTGGAGTCATTTCATGTGTGTTCTTTTCACATACCACATATTGATCCACCAGTGTCATTGAAATGTGTGTTCTCTTTAGAGACCACACATGGATCCACCAGTGTCATTGCATGTGTGTCCTTTATACTACCAAAAACTGGAGTCATTGCATGTGTGCTCTTTTCACAATCCACCTATGGATCCACCAGTGTCATTGCATGTGTGTTCTTTTTACTAACAACAACCAGAGTCATTGCATGTGTGTTATTTTCACATACCACATATTGATCCACCAGTGTCATTGCATGTGTGTTCTTTTCACAATCCACCTATGGATCCACAAGTGTCATTGCATGTGTGATCTTTTTACTAACAATAACCAGAGTCATTTCATGTGTGTTCTCTTCAGAGACCACACATGGATCCACCAGTGTCATTGCACGTGTATTCTTTTTACTAACAAAAACTAGAGTCATTGAAATGTGTGTTCTCTTTAGAGACCACACATGGATCCACCAGTGTCATTGAAATGTGTGTTCTCTTCAGAGACCACACATGGATCCACCAGTGTCATTGCATGTGTGTTCTTTTTACTAACAACAACTGGAGTCATTGCATGTGTGCTCTTTTCACATACCACATATGGATCCACTAGTGTCATTGCATGTGTGCTCTTTTCACAATCCACCTATGGATCCACCAGTGTCATTGCATGTGTGTTCTTTTTAGTAACAACAACCAGAGTCATTGCATGTGTGTTCTTTTCACATACCACATATGGATCCACCAGTGTCATTGCATGTGTGTTCTTTTCACAATCCACCTATGGATCCACCACTGTCATTGCATGTGTGCTCTTTTTACTAACAACAACCAGAGTCATTGCATGTGTGCTCTCTTCAGAGACCACACATGGATCCACCAGTGTCATTGCATGTGTGTTCTTTTTACTAACAACAAGTAGAGCCATTGAAATGTGTGTTCTCTTCAGAGACCACACATGGATCCACCAGTGTCATTGCATGTGTGTTCTTTTTACTAACAACAACTGGAGTCATTTCATGTGTGTTCTTTTCACATACCACATATGGATCCACTAGTGTCATTGCATGTGTGCTCTTTTCACAATCCACCTATGAATCCACCAGTGCCATTGCATGTGTGTTCTTTTTACTAACAACAACTAGAGTCATTACATGTGTGTTCTTTTGACATACAACATATGGATCCACCAGTGTCATTGCATGTGTAGTCTTTTCACAATCCACCTATGGATCCACCAGTGTCATTGCATGTGTGTTCTTTTAATAACAACAACTGGAGTCATTTCATGTGTGTTCTTTTCACATACCACATATGGATCCACTAGTGTCATTGCATGTGTGCTCTTTTCACAATCCACCTATGAATCCACCAGTGCCATTGCATGTGTGTTCTTTTTACTAACAACAACTAGAGTCATTACATGTGTGTTCTTTTGACATACAACATATGGATCCACCAGTGTCATTGCATGTGTAGTCTTTTCACAATCCACCTATGGATCCACCAGTGTCATTGCATGTGTGTTCTTTTTACTAACAACAACTGGAGTCATTGCATGTGTGTTCTTTTCACATACCACATATGGATCCACCAGTGTCATTGCATGTGTGCTCTTTTCACAATCCACATATGGATCCACCAGTGTCATTGTATGTGTGTTGTTTTTACTAACAACAATCAGACTCATTGCATGTGTGTTCTTTTCACATACCACATATGGATCCACCAGTGTCATTGCATGTGTGTTCTTTTCACAATCCACCTATGGATCCACCAGTGTCATTGCATGTGTGCTCTTTTTACTAACAACAAGTAGAGTCATTGCATGTGTGTTCTCTTCAGAGACCACACATGGAGACACCAGTGTCATTGCATGTGTGTTCTTTTTACTAACAACAACCAGAGTCATTGAAATGTGTGTTCTCTTCAGAGACCACACATGGATCCACCAGGGTCATTGTATGCGTGTTCTTTTTACTAATAACAACTGGAGTCATTGCATGTCTGTTCTTTTCACATACCACATATGGATCCACCAGTGTTATTGCATGTGTGCTCTTTTCACAATCCACCTATGGATCCACCAGTGTCATTGCATGTGTGTTCTTTCTACTAACAAAAACCAGAGTCATTGCATGTGTGTTCTTTTCACATACCACATATGGATCCACCAGTGTCATTGCATGTGTGTTCTTTTCACAATCCACCTATGGATCCACCAGTATCATTGGATGTGTGATCTTTTTACTAACAACAACCAGAGTTATTTCATGTGTGTTCTCTTCAGAGACCACACATGGATCCACCAGTGTCATTGCATTTGTATTCTTTTTACTAACAAAAACCAGAGTCATTGAAATGTGTGTTCTCTTCAGAGACCACACATGGATCCACCAGTGTCATTGAAATGTGTGTTCTCTTCAGAGACCACACATGGATCCACCAGTGTCATTGCATGTGTCTTCTCTTCAGAGACCACACATGGTTCTCTGGGCATCCACTGGGGTAGTGTCCCATTTCCTTACATTTACGACATTGCACAAGGCTCATGTCTTGCTTTGGTTTCTTGGGCTTCTTTGATCCTTTGAATTGGGTTGTCTTGTTTGGAGGTATAAGTGGTCCTTTTCCTTTGTCATCAACATTCTTGGCATACTTGGATCCTTCTTGTTTCCTTTGTTCAACAATGGCATAGATGGGGCATTGAGTAGGTACATGGTCGTTTCCTTCACAAAGGTAACAAGTAACTTGAGATGTGGGGCATTGGCCAACTGGATGTTCCTCTTCACAATTGGGGCATTGATCTTCATGCTCCTTGGAAGTGTGATCCTTGTCTCCACAAATAATGCAAGCTGGGGCTCCATCTAGAATAACATTCTTGTCATCCTTGTTGTCATACACTCTTTTGGGATAGTTTTCTTCCATGTTGATCATTTGATTAGTCACCTTAAGCATCAGTTGGGATTGTTCTTCCAAAAACTTTTGCAAGGTAGGGTCTTTATCACTATTGTTGGCTATGAACTGAGTTGTTAGTTGGTTCAACTAGTGTTGGGTTGCTAGGAGTTCTCTCATGTTGTCCTCTTGGTTGTTGTTGTTGTCATCATCCTTGATGTTGGAGTCTCTTGGAGAAGTCATCTGTTTGGGGTTGAAGGGGGATTAGAATAGGCAAGAGATTTTCTAAGAAGTCAATTCTATTCACACACTTCACATTTCACACAAGCAATGTGCAAGCAATCACAAACAAACACTCCACTCAAACAACAGTTTCAGGCACATACTTAGGCAACAAAATATTTTTGTTACACCACATAAGTTGGTGGGTTTGACTTAACTAAAATATGGTGGTCCATCTATATGGTTCACTTGTGATCTTTCCATTCTTCTTGGTTGATTCTTCTTGAATGAGATCTTTGTATCCTTGGAGAATTCTTGTCTTTTGTTCACAAATCTTCAAAGGTGGTGATGGCTTCTTCTAAGTTGTGTTTCCCTAGTCTTCAAGTGAAATGTTACTCAAGACTTGTAGTCTTTAGTGATATCCAAGTTGAAGTCCTTGGTGTACATGTTGAAGATGTTGAAGAAGTTGAAGTCATTAGAGTTGATGAAGTTGAAGAAGTCCTTTGCACATGGTGTAGTCTTTGGTCATGGGGTAGGCTTTTCCATCAAGTTTTGAAGTAGAAGAGAAGTAGAGTTGAAACCAAAATGGTTGAGGAAATAGTTTACAAGATTGTTTTGTAAATAAGTTTTGGAATAAGACAACTCCTATTGTCTAAGGGTTTTTGTCCATTCCTAGGGTTACAAATCCTACAGGCAACACAATGCTCTGATACCATTCTGTAGCGTCCCCAACCTTTAATCAGATTGAGTCCTGTTTACAATGCTAGTCCCTGGATCAATAGCTAGCATCCACAGTTCAGATGTAATATCAAGAAACAAGGGTCATAATACAATTTTATAACCAGGAATAACATAATTTTATTACATCAAACATAGCTCATTTGGCTATTACATTACATTGCAGCGGAATAACTATAGTCATGGGTCCTTCATCTTCAAAGTGCCACAGGCAGATGTTGGTTGTAGACTTTGTAATCCTAATCAATCAATCTTCACTAAAATCAATCAAACCTGCAACATTACAAGTTACAGCCACAAGGGTCAATACATTTGAATTGTATTGGCAAGTGATACTTTGGTAGTATAGTGGAGTCTATCATCTATATGCATTTGGCTAAGTGGAGTTGAGGCTTGCTTTGCTCAAAATAGATTTTTCCTATCATTTTGAAAATACTAAGTTTTATTTTGACAAAAAACCACCAAGGCATCTATCAACAAGACTGAAGATCCTCTCAAGGCATCTTCCAATCAAAGATTGAAGATTTTCTTGGCAAAAACAATTTCCCAATCTAAGATTTTGAGATCCTTGTACCAAGCCATCTCTCCATCAAAGATTGAAGAATTTCACACAACCCTTGTTCACCCACAAATTTTATTTGGAAATTGGAGTGATGAGATTCTTGATTGCTTCCATGTCTTGATGCTCAAATTGTCCTTTACCAGGGACATGGCTAAGTACTTAGGTTTTACACTGCAGAGGTGGTGCACTTTCCCACAAGCCTTGGTTTCCCAAGACATGATCCTTCAGTAGCCTTTCCTTAGTCAAATGGACGCGCTCCAACCTAACATACACTACCACCCACTGTCCAAGTGACTAAGTTCCAAAGATCCTAAGATCATGGCAGAGCCCATATTGCCAAGTGGTTGCACTTGAAACTTCTCAACATTTGACATCTCAAATCTCTTTGTTTCTGGGTGGCCATCCACAAGTGAGATACACAAGCCAAGTCCATGGCCTTGTGAACCACTCAACATAAACCATTCCTTCCATTCCACCCAGGTGATTCATTACTTAGTTGTTTTGTTAAATAAAACACAAGTCCATAGACTGAGAAATTTTCATAGCATGAATATATATCCCACCTGTGTTTTCTATTAGCTAGGCTAAGCTTGATAGTAATAGGATTCTTAACTTAGGTAAATCCTTCTAAGGATTCATTCTACTAGTTTTCCTATAGCAAGGTCTATACTTAGCAAAATAAAAACCATGCAAGTTTTACTTAGCAAAAACACTAATGCATATTGAAAATAATGGGATGGATAGTATGAAGTATCACTTGCCTTTTTGGTAGAGGGTATAGGCTTACTCCTTGTCCTTGCAACACTCACACTCTTCAATTCACTACAATTCAAGCAAGGCACAAACTTAATCTACCAATCAAGCAAAACTACACACATAAAATAACCAAGTCAAACAAACAATTTTCACACACAAAGTAATGGGATCTAAGTCATGCATAAGCATGCAAAGGTTGGTTCTATTGTAGGATGGTCTTCACTAGGCTTCTAAACTTTGTAGGTTCCAAATTGGTCATTTACCAATATGGCAAAGTCATTTGCAAAAGGGTTTCTATTAGATTCCTAAACTTTGTAAGATCCAAATTGGTCATTTACCAAAGTGGCAAAGTTCAAGTAATGCATGCAAGCATGCCAAGCTTTGATTTGTTTGAAAAAGGGGTTCCTAATGGGTCATAGACATTTGGGTACATCTAATGGTCATTTTGTGAAGTGGCTAAGTCATTTGCAAAAAGGTTTCACTATAAAACCATTTGCAAAACAAAGTGTCATTCTATGGGGTGTAGAAACATTTCTACTAGGGTATTAACCTATAGGTTTCACCAAATGAGTTGCTATTGCAAAACTTGGTGTTTTGGGTCAGGGTTTGGTTCAAAACATTTTCTCCAAAGTTTTCTTTATGAAAGCATTTTCATAAACAAAACAAATAGTTTTAGTTAGCTAGAAATGGACTAAACTAATTAATCCATCCTATTCTTTTCCAAAATTATTTTCCAAACTATGGGTTGGTTCCTAGGGTCAGTAAGGTCACAACAAACTAATTTGCAAAGGTTTTCACCTAAAAATCATTTTTAAATGATTTTCCTAATGTTAGCAAGTACACAAAAGAATCTGCAAAATCAAACAAGCTAACAAATACTATTTGCTAAACTAAGGCAGGGTTGGCTAGCTTGTCTTGCTGATTCCAACGACATAAAGTTTGTAAAATTTGGACGGTGGATCAAAAGATACATGGGTTTGAAAATGGCTAAAGTTTCTGTTTTCAATTCTGTTTTAAACAAACACCGCCACGGCGTGATCTTACCGGTCGATACCGGTTCGCCGGATCGGCTGTGAACGTTGATCTATTTAGAGTGGTCCGGTGAGGTACTACTAATTGTATCGTGAGCGCTGATATGATATGAACGAACGTCATCAAACAACCAAACCAATTGGTGGTATGCGGCAACGGTGCGGCGGCGTGGTCGAGTGAGGTTACACTCTCTTCACCTTAAGGAACTAGTGAGAGCGCTGATATCGATATCATTCAAGCGGTCAATCAAACCAAAACAACAACCGCGCCGCCGATGGTTAACGGCGGAAATGCGTCGTCGGCGAAGGTGCCGCGATACAGAAGCGAGAGAGAAGAGGGCATGCTCACCGAGCTCGGAGGTTGCGGTGAAGCTCGACGTCTGATGGCTCGACGACGGCACTGGTTCGACCGCGATTGCTCGCCGGAGTTGGGAACGGCGGCGGTGGCTCGCCTGTCGCGAAGAGTGTTGTGGATCACCTCAAAGCGAAATGGCTATACGGTTAGATGCGCAAGATCGAGACGGAGTCGTGCGTGAACGAGAGGGGTCGGGCGGTCGAGGCTTACCGGGAAACTTCGTCGGAGAAGAAGCGACGGCGGCGCCATCGCCGACAATGGAGGCGACGCCACGGTGCAAGCTAGGTCACGAGAACGATGGCGTTAGTTGCGAAAAAGTCACCGGTTTTAGGCGCATCATCGAAAAGTAGAGGGCGGCTGGAAGCTACCGTGGAGTTCGCCGGAGTTGGAGCGACGGCGTGTTGCTCAGAGCTTGATGCAGGCGTTGCTCTAGGGCGCCCGCGGATGAATGGGTGGTATGGATAGATGCGTCTGGATGCGTGGAGTAAGGGTGCTAGGTCGGCGAGGCAAGGGAGGTCTGGTTTGCCGGAATTGTCACCGAACATCGTCGGAAAGTGGAGCTTGAGCTCAAATTGGGGCCTAAAGCGTGTCGCCGTGAGGCGCCGAGGGGATTTATAGAGGATGCCCTGGCGTTTCCATCTGCGTGATCAAGGCGAGGTAAAGGCTCGGTGTTAAGGTGAATTAAGCGCGAGAGATCAATGGCAGAAACGGCAGTGGGGAGAGGGCGTGGTCGTCGCGCGGGGAAGAAGAAGGAGGTGGTGGTGGGGTCCTCCGTCGTGGAAAAGAAAAGAAGGCAGGGTCCACTTGTCATTGGCTGCGGGTTCACCATGGTAAGAAAACAGTTCGGGGCGGAGAGAGAGAGGGGTCATGTCGTCACGAGTGAGGGAGGAGGAGGGTCCTGTTTTTCATTGACTATGCGGTAGGAATCTGGGTGAGAAAAGGTTTCTTCGGGGGGAAAAGACTGGGCTGGTACTGGGCTGCTGTTGGGCCTCTATTTTTTTTTCTGTCTAAATCTTTTTCTTTTTCTAATTCTTTTTCTGTTTTGAATTTCAAACAAATATTCAAGCAATCAAACAAGGTTCAAATCAATTCAAACAAACAACAAACTTTTCATTTGAATTTGGTTCAGTTAAATAACATAATCCAAATCCAAGATAAATTAATATTTTATTTATTTTAGGATCCATTTAATAATTAAATAAAATGGATCTTTATTTAATAAAATAGGGTTTTGATTTATTTAATAAAATTTCCATTTGAAATCCAATCATTTTCAAAACCAAACCAGAAGGTTTAATTTGAAGAATAAAAGAATACTTGGAAACTTATTTAAATAAATAAATAAGTTTTGGTGTTTTAATTAAAATGGGAAGGCCTTTACTTAAATAAAATTGGATATTTAAATCCTTTATTATTTTATTTAAATAATCCTTTACTCATTTTAATCAAAGCAAAACCTTTTAATAAAAGATTTCAAAGTAGTAATAAAATACTTGGTGTTCATTTAAAATGGGAAAAGCTTTTACTTAAATAAAATTGGATATTTAAATCCTTTATTTTATTTAATAAACCTTTACTCACTTTATCAAAACAAAATATTTTATTTCAAAAGTTTGGCCAAAATTAATTTGGCTTATCTTTTCATTTGAAACCAAAGTCTTTTATTAAAAGATCTAAATTAGTATTTCCAAAACAATTTATTTTCCTTTGATAAATGTTTATCTTTATAAATCCCTTTAGGATTTTTTTTTTGATGTCCAATTGGTATGGCTTTTGGTAAGGGCTTTATTGGCTTTGGAAATTCAATTTCCTTATCTTATATTATTCACAAGATTTTGTCTATGGTTCCAAACTAAGTGAAACCAATCTCTAAGGTCTTTTCTTGATCCTTTGAGAATATTTGTTGATCAACTTTGGTATGGATCAAATCCATAGATTTGGGGTAACTTTGGAAAATAATTTCCTTCCATTAAGGTTTAGGGTTTTGGATTACTTTCCAAATGTTCAAATTTCCAGATACATTCATTGAGGAATGAATTTCCCTTGATTTGGATTTTTGTTGAATTCAAACTTTAGAATCCCATCTTTAACAAACTTTGGCTAAAGTTTTCCTTTTAGAAACAAAAGTTTCTTTTCACCCTGATTTTCACAAAAAAATTTATTTTGTTTAATTTATTTTTCTCATTACAAGATTTGGAAAATCTTGGGATGTGACAGCATGTGTGTTATTTTCACATACCACATATTGATCCACCAGTGTCATTGCATGTGTGTTCTTTTCACAATCCACCTATGGATCCACAAGTGTCATTGCATGTGTGATCTTTTTACTAACAATAACCAGAGTCATTTCATGTGTGTTCTCTTCAGAGACCACACATGGATCCTGATGTCATTGCACGTGTATTCTTTTTACTAACAAAACTAGAGTCATTGAAATGTGTGTTCTCTTTAGAGACCACACATGGATCCTGATGTCATTGAAATGTGTGTTCTCTTCAGAGACCACACATGGATCCACCAGTGTCATTGCATGTGTGTTCTTTTTACTAACAACAACTGGAGTCATTGCATGTGTGCTCTTTTCACATACCACATATGGATCCACCAGTGTCATTGCATGTGTGCTCTTTTCACAATCCACCTATGGATCCACCAGTGTCATTGCATGTGTGTTCTTTTTAGTAACAACAACCAGAGTCATTGCATGTGTGTTCTTTTCACATACCACATATGGATCCACCAGTGTCATTGCATGTGTGTTCTTTTCACAATCCACCTATGGATCCACCACTGTCATTGCATCTGTGCTCTTTTTACTAACAACAACCAGAGTCATTGCATGTGTGTTCTCTTCAGAGACCACACATGGATCCACCAGTGTCATTGCATGTGTGTTCTTTTTACGAACAACAAGTAGAGCCATTGAAATGTGTGTTCTCTTCAGAGACCACACATGGATCCACCAGTGTCATTGCATGTGTGTTCTTTTTACTAACAACAACTGGAGTCATTTCATGTGTGTTCTTTTCACATACCACATATGGATCCACTAGTGTCATTGCATGTGTGCTCTTTTCATAATCCACCTATGAATCCACCAGTGCCATTGCATGTGTGTTCTTTTTACTAACAACAACTAGAGTCATTACATGTGTGTTCTTTTGACATACAACATATGGATCCACCAGTGTCATTGCATGTGTAGTCTTTTCACAATCCACCTATGGATTCACCAGTGTCATTGCAATTGTGTTCTTTTTACTAACAACAACCAGAGTCATTGCATGTGTGTTCTTTTCGCATACCACACATGGATCCACTAGTGTCATTGCATGTGTGTTATTTTTACTAACAACAGTTGGAGTCATTTCATGTGTGTTCTTTTCACATACCACATATGGATGCACTAGTGTCATTGCATGTGTGTTCTTTTTAATAACAACAACTAGAGTCATTTCATGTGTGTTCTTTTCACATACCACATATGGATCCACCAGTGTCATTGCATGTGTGCTCTTTTCACAATCCACCTATGGATCCACCAGTGTCATGGCATGTGTGTTCTTTTTACTAACAACAACCAGAGTCATTGCATGTGTGTTCTTTTCACATACCACATATGGATCCACCAGTGTCATTGCATGTGTGTTCTTTTCACAATCCACCTATGGATCCACCAATGTCATTGCATTTGTGCTCTTTTTACTAACAACAACCAGAGTCATTGCATGTGTGTTCTCTTCAGAGACCACACATGGATCCACCAGTGTCATTGCATGTGTGTTGTTTTTATTAACAACAACCAGAGTCATTGAAATGTGTGTTCTGTTCAGAGACCACACATGGATCCACTAGGGGCATTGCATGTGTGGTCTCTAAAGAGACCACACATGGATCCACCAGTGTCATTGCATGTGTGTTGTTTTTACTAACAACAACTGGAGTCATTGCATGTGTGTTCTTTTCACATACCACATATGGATCCACCAGTGTTATTGCATGTGTGCTCTTTTCACAATCCACCTATGGATCCACTAGTGTCATTGCATGTGTTTTCTTTTTACTAACAACAACTAGCGTCATTGCATGTATGTTCTTTTCACATACCACATATGGATCCACTAGTGTCATTGCATGTGTGCTCTATTCACAATCCACCTATGGATCCACCAGTGTCATTGCATGTGTGTTCTTTTGACTAACAACAACCAGAGTCATTGCATGTGTGTTCTTTTCACATACCACATATGGATCCACCGGTGTCATTGCATATGTGTTCTTTTCACAATCCACCTATGGATCCACCAGTGTCATTGCATGTGTGTTCTTTTTACTAACAACAACCAGAGTCATTGCATGTGTGTTGTTTTCACATACCACATATGGATCCACCAGTGTCATTGCATGTGTTCTCTTTTCACAATCCACCAGTGTGATTGCATGTGTGTTCTTTTTACTAACAACAACCAGAGTCATTGCATGTGTGTTCTTTTCACATACAACATATGGATCCACCGGTGTCATTGCATGTGTGTTCTTTTCACAATCCACCTATGGATCCACCAGTGTCATTGCATGCGTGCTCTTTTTACTAACAACAACCAGAGTCATTGCATGTGTGTTCTCTTCAGAGACCACACATGGATCCACCAGTGTCATTGCATGTGTGTTCTTTTTACTAACAACAACCAGAGTCATTGAAATGTGTGTTCTCTTTAGTGACCACACATGGATCCACCAGTGTCATTGCATGTGTGTTCTTTTTACTAATAACAACTGGAGTCATTGCATGTGTGTTCTTTTCACATACCACATATGGATCCACCAGTGTCATTT
Organism: Avena insularis; assembly: GCA_023614405.1. Classification (NCBI taxonomy): domain Eukaryota; kingdom Viridiplantae; phylum Streptophyta; class Magnoliopsida; order Poales; family Poaceae; genus Avena; species Avena insularis. The sequence goes on along the minus strand of JAJUPC010000485.1, from coordinate 173,634 downwards.
TATGTGTGCTCTTTTCACAATCTAGCCATGGATCCACCAGTGGCATTGCATGTGTGTTCTTTTTACTAACAACAACCAGAGTCATTGCATGTGTGTTCTTTTCACATACCACATATGGATCCACCAGTGTCATTGCATGTGTGTTCTTTTCACAATCCACCTATAAATCCACCAGTGTCATTGCATGTGTGCTCTTTTTATTAACAACGACTAGAGTCATTGCATGTGTGTTTTGTTCAGAGACCATACATGGATCCACCAGTGTCATTGCATGTGGTTTCTTTTTACTAACAACAACCAGAGTCATTGAAATGTGTGTTCTCTTGAGAGACCACACATGGATCTGAAGAAAATATGCCCTGAGAGGCAATAATAAAGTTGTTATTATATATTCCTTATACATGGTAGATTTTTATTTTACATGCTAGAAATGTATTGATTCGGAAACATCAATACATGTGTGTTTAATAAACAAAAAGGGTTCCTAGTCATGCCTCTCTTATAGGCTAGCTTGTTGATTAACAGGATGATCAAGGTTTCCTGATCATGGACATTGGATGTTGTTAATAACAAGGTCACACCATTGGTGGAATGATGTGATGAACATTGATCCGAAGTATAGCATTACGATCAAGTCATTATGTTTATATTGCTATAACATCATACGAAGTAATCTTTATCCTTAGACCATGAGATCATGTTAATTGCTGACATCGAAAGAGTATCTTGATAACATCAAACGTCACACCGTACCAGGGTGACTATAAAGATGGGTTCAGTACTACGAAGGTGTTATGTTGAGGCTCATGGATCAAGAGTGGAATTTGCAATCCAGATGACGGATAGACATACTCCGGGCCCTCTCGGTGATATCACATTAGGATAGCTTGCAAGCAAGTGATGTGATCACTAGAATGTTATATCACGGGAACAAGAAAAGAGTGCATGTCGGTAACAAGATCAAACTAGGTATGGAGATACCGATGATCGAATATCGGACATGTAATATATCGAGAGACAAAGGGATTTAGTTACAAGCGTTAAAGGTTCTCACGATCACAGGAGTCATCGTTGAATGTGTAGGAGTCAGTACGGATCTCCAGGTCCCGCTGCTGATTATTGATCGGAGAAGGGTCTCGATCATGTCTGCATTATTCGTGAACTATAGGGTGGCACACTTAAGAGTTACCGGACAGCATTTTGGAGCACATATGTTTCATACGAAAGAATTGCAAAGCGCAGGAATTGTTTCAATAGAAACCGGAAATTGTTTCGGGTGAAATTGCAGAAGGTGGTTCTGCATGTGATATTGAAATATTGCAAGGGGCTATATGTGAATGTTTGTTAATTAAAGTAATTAACAAAATTCTGAATAAATTTAATAAAAGAGTTTTATTAAATGAGAGAGCATTAAATTTGGAGAAATTTAATGCATTTAAAGTGGAGACTTTAAAAGGGAATGTGAAGAGGCATTTTAATGTGGGGGGGGTTACCACCACATGAATGGGGGAGGTGAGGGGTCACCCCCCCATGCGCCGGCCATGGAGAGAGGGGGCACCCCCTCCTCCTATAAAAGGCCACCCATTCCCTCCTTCATCCTCACACCTCCTTGTGAAGGATCTCTCTCCCCCTCTAGAATTATTCCCCCATGGTCTCGGATTAGCGAGATACATGTTCCTGGTGGCATTTCGTCTGGAAGGAGTTGCTGCTTCCGCTGGATCACTGGAGCGAGGAGGTGGAGGTTGTCCGGTGGCTTGAACGTGTGTGCGAGTGTGGATGCGCCGCTGAGTTGCGGCGCTCGGACTTCCTCACGATCTTGAGATCGGGAAGTGTACGACTACATCAACCACGAGTTCCTACTCGTTAACAAAGCTCATTGTCTACGAGGGTAAGTTCTCGTTGGATGTATGTCCACCCGTTGCTTTGTACTTAGTAGATAGATCTTGGCGTGTAGTTCACACCGTAGGAATTTTTTTGTTTTCTATGCTGCGGACCCAACAGTGGTATCAGAGCCTGATCTATGCGTAGGTGCTTAGCACGGGTAGTACACATATGGTTGATATGTGGGCGATGATGATCATGTTATTGCATCTTCTATGTATTTTGGATATTGGTGGCATAGTGGGATGAAGCGGCCCGGACCAACCTTACATGTCATCGTACATGAGACCGGTTCCACGACTGACATGCAACTTGTTTTGCATAAGTGGCTGGCGGGTGTCTGTCTCTCCTACTATAGTCAATATCTGATTTATAACGAGTTGCTAATAACTTAGTTATCCTCGTTGTGCTTCATGTTCGTAGGTGAGAACGGTTCTATCTCCGAAAGCCCTAAGCCACGTAAAACTTGCAATTGATAAATTAGAGGCGTCTAGTTTAGATCGTTGCTGGGCTAGTGTATTGATATGGTATTGTTATAAGTAGATGTATGGTAGATACACTTACAACACAGTCAATGTGTAAGTTCCATAGACCTTGGCCTTACACACAAAGGAATGATAGAGATCATACCATGATGCAAGTGATAGAGATCAAATGCATGGACCATATCATCTCACTTTACACATTAGATGTTAGCATCTTATACTGCTAGTTTGGCGCGTTTGGTAGCATTATAAGATGATCCCTCATTTAGATATCAAGATAAAAATGTGTTCTTCCTTGAGTATGCACCGTTCTATGGATCGTGTTTCGAGACATCACGTGATGATCGGGTGTACTCGAATCTACGCTTTCATAGGAAAGGGTGTAAGACAGTTTTACACACGCGAATACTAAGGTTCTTACTTGGCGAGCCTAGCATGTACAGACATGGCTTCGGAACACGGACCGAAAGGTTAAGCATGAGTCATATGGTTGATATGATGCCCATATAGATGCTCGCCTTTGAAGCTATATCAACTCACGTCATGATCGGACTTGATATAGTGGATTTGGTTCATGTAATCACCAAAAGGACACGAGGGATGTCGTTTTGAGTGGGAGTTCATTAGCAATTTGGATTAGTTGAACTCAATCTATCATAAACTTAGTCTAAATAAACTTTACAAATTTTGTTGTAGATGGCACCACCTGCTTTTAATTTCAATATGTTCATGGAGAAAGAGAAACTTGCTGCGAATGGTAGCAACTTCACCAACTGGGCTATGAATTTGAGGATTCTCCTCACTGCTGCACAAAAGCAATATGTGCTAGATGCGCCGCTAGGCCCCCCACCAGCTCCTGATGCCCCTGACGAGGAAAAGAATGTCTATGTGACACGTCAGGAGGACCACAACTTAGTTCATTGCGGCATACTGTATGGGCTAGAGCCAGAACTTTGAAAGCGTTTCGAAAATGGTAATGCCTTTGATACCATGGGAGAATTGAAAATGATTTTCGATACCCATGTTGCCGTAGAGAGTTATAATGCTACAGAAAAGTTCTTTAGCTGCATGATGGAGGAAAACAGCTCCGTTAGTGAGCACGTACTCAAAATGTCTGGGTACGCCGATAATCTTGTGTCCTTGGGAATAACGATTCCCATTGACTTAGGCATACATCATGTTCTCCAATCTCTGCCACCTAGCTACAAGAGCTTCATTATGAACTATAATATGCAGGGCATGAAGAAGTCTCTTCCCGAGCTTCTATCAATGCTTAAGACTGCAGAAGTGGAGATTAGGAAAGAACATCAAGTGTTGATGATCAATAGGACCACCAGTTTCAAGAAGGATAAGAAAGGCAATCACAAGGGAAAGAAGGGTGGCAAGTCTGTTACACTGAAAAGAAACCCTTGGCTGGCCCTAAGTCCGACACCGTGCTACTATTGCAAGGATCGCCATTGAAGCGAATCGCCTAAGTATTTGGCGACAAGAAGTCCAAAGAAGGCAAACAAAGGTATATGTGATATACATGTTATTGATGTGTACTTGACTAGTACCGCAGTAGCACTGGTATTTGATACCGGATCGGTTGCTAATATATGTAACTCGTTCAGGGGCTACGAACAAGCGACAACTAGCAAGGGATGAGGTCGATGCGGGTCGGCAATGGATCAAGAGTTGATGTGATCGCCATCGACGCTACCTCTCCATTTGCCAACGGGATTAGTTATAAACCTAAATAATTGTTATTTGGTGCCCGTGAGCATGAACATTGTATCTGGATCGTGTTTGATGCAAAGTGGTCATTCCTTTAAATCTGAAAAAAATGGTTGTTCGATTTATAAGAATGATATCTTTTATGGTCATGCACCTATGTTGAATGGTTTATTTCTATTGGATCTCGATAGTAATATTACGCACATTCATAATGTTAATGCTAAAAAGATTAAACTTGATGATGATATGTCTACATATATGTGCAATCGCTGCCTAAGTCATATTGGCATTAAACGCATGAACAAACTCCATTCTGATGGACTTTTGGAATCACTTGATTATGAAGCGTGTGAAACATCAGAGCCATGCCTTCTGGGCCAGATGACAAGAACGCCGAATTCCGGTTCAATGGAACGGGCGACAGATCTATTGGAAATCATGCATACTAATGTGTGTGGACCAATGAGTGTGTCGGCGTGAGGTGGATATCGTTATTTTGTTACTTTCACGGATGATTTGAGTAGATATGGGTATATCTATTTGATGAAACACAAGTCTGAAACTTTTGAAAAGTTCAAGGAATTTCAGAATGAAGTGGAAAATCATCGTAATAGAAAGATCAAATTTCTACGGTCTGACCGTGGAGGGGAGTATCTAAGTTACGAGTTTAGCACACACATGAAAGAGTGTGGAATAGTTTCACAACTCACGCCTGCCGGAACACCACAACGTAATGGTGTGTCGGAGCGTCATAATCGTACCTTATTGGATATGGTTCGATCTATGATGTCTCTGACTGACTTACCTCTGTCATTTTGGGGTTATGCACTGGAAACACCTGCATTCACTTTAAATCAGGCACCATCTAAATCCGTTGAAATGACACCGTATGAATTATGGTTTGGAAACAAACCTAAGCTGTCATTTCTTAAGGTTTGGGGATGCGATGTTTATGTGAAGAAACTTCAACCAGATAAACTCGAACCCAAAGCGAAAAAATGCGTCTTCATAGGACACCCTAAGGAAACAATTGGGTATACCTTCTATCACAGATCCGAGGGCAAGATTTTTGTTGCCAAGAATGGATCCTTTCTTGAGAAGGAGTTTCTCGCGAAAGGTGTGAGTAGTCGGAAGGTAGAACTCGAAGAGGTTATTGAACCTTCTCTTCATGGAATGGCAAGTGGCACAAGACCGGAAGTTGTTTCGAGTTGACTTCACACGATGAAGAGAGAGCTAATGATAATGATCATGAAACTCCGAAAGAGGACACTATCGAACCTCGGTCAAGCAGGACACGTGCCCTGAATCGCATCGACAATCCTGTTGTGAATTTCATGGTTGATGAAATGGATGACCCTGTGACGTATGAAGAAGCGATGATGAGCCCGGATTCCAACAAATGGCTAGAATCCATGAAATCCGAGATGGAATCCATGTACGAGAACCAAGTTTGGAACTTGGTGGACTTACCTCACGACCGAAAGGCCGTGGAGAATAAATGAATTTTCAAAAGCAAAACTGATGCTGATGGTAATGTGACCATCTATAAGGCTCGACTTGTCGCAAAGGGGTTTCGACAAATTCAAGGAGTTGACTACGATGAGACATTCTCTCCCGTAGCGATGCTTAAGTCAGATAGGATTATGTTAGCAATTGCTACATATTTCGATTATGAAATATGGCAGATGGATGTCAAAACTGCGTTCCTCAATGGTAAGATTGAAGAAGAGTTGTATATGATACAACCTAAGGGTTTTGTCGATCCTAAGGATGCTAATAAGGTGTGCAAACTTCAGCGATCCATCTATGGACTGAAGCAAGCATCACGAAGTTGGAATCTCCGCTTTGATGAGGTGATCAAAGAGTTTGGATTTGTCCAAACTTATGGAGAGGCTTGTATTTACAAGAAAGTGAGTGGGAGCAATGTGGCATTTCTGATATTATATGTGGATGACATATTATTGATTGGAAATGATATAGATCTTTTAAACAGTGTTAAAAGTTATCTGAACAGCAAATTTTCGATGAAAGACCTTGGTGAAGCATCATATATATTAGGCATTAAAATCTATAAAGATAGATCAAGGTGCCTAACTGGGCTATCGCAGAGTACATACCTTGATAAGATATTAAAGAAGTTTAATATGGACGAAAGTAAGAAGGGGTTCTTACCTATGTTGCAAGGCAAGACATTGAGTAAGACTCAAAGTCCTGCCACGGAAGAAAGAGAGATGATGGATAAGATCCCCTATGCCTCGGCCATAGGCTCTATTATGTATGCCATGCTATGTACAAGACTGGATGTGGCACATGCTATTAGTTTGACTAGTAGGTACCAATCTGATCCAGGTTCGGAACACTGGATAACGGTAAAGAACATCCTCAAGTACTTAAGAAGAACTAAGGATATGTTTCTTATATACGGAGGTGAAGGAGAGCTAGTCGCTAAGTGTTATGTCGATGCTAGCTTTGACACTGATCCGGATGACTCTAAGTCTCAATCCGGATACGTATTTCTCTTGAACGGAGCAGTAGTTAGTTGGAGGAGTTCAAACAACCTGTGGTGGCTGGATCAACAACGGAGGCGGAATATGTTGCTGCTTCAGAAGCGGCAGAAGCGCTTTGATGAAAGAGTTCATTACGGAACTGGGTGTGGTTCCCAGTGTGTTGGACCCGATGGTGATCTATTGTGACAACAATGGAGCCATAGCCAACACAAAGGAAACATGTGTGTTTAATAAACAAAAAGGGTTCCTAGTCATGCCTCTCTTATAGACTAGCTTGTTGATTAACAGGAAGATCAAGGTTTCCTGATCATGGACATTGGATGTTGTTAATAACAAGGTCACACCATTGGTGGAATGATGTGATGAACATTCATCCGAAGTATAGCATTACGATCAAGTCATTATGTTTATATTGCTATAACATCATACGAAGTAATCTTTATCCTTAGACCATGAGATCATGTTAATTGCTGACACCGGAAGAGTATCTTGATAACATCAAATGTCACACCGTAACAGGGTGACTATAAAGATAGGTTCAGTATTACGAAGTTTATGTTGAGGCTCATGGATCAAGAGTGGAATTTGTCAATCCAGATGACGGATAGATATACTCTGGGCCCTCTTGGTGATATCACATTAGGATAGCTTGCAAGCAAGTGATGTGATCACTAGAATGTTATATCACGGGAACAAGAAAAGAGTGCATGTTGGTAACGAGATCAAACTAGGTATGGAGATACCGATGATCGAATCTCGGACATGTAATATGTCGAGAGACAAAGGGATTTAGTTACAAGCGTTAAAGGTTCTCACGATCACAGGAGTCATTGTTGAATGTGTAGGAGTCAGTACGGATCTCCAGGTCCCGCTGCTGATTATTGATCGGAGAAGGGTCTCGATCATGTCTGCATTATTCGCGAACCGTAGGGTGGCACACTTAAGAGTTACCGGACACCATTTTGGAGCACATATGTTTCAGACGAAAGAATTGCAAAGCACGGGAATTGTTTCAATAGAAACCGGAAATTGTTTCGGGTGAAATTGCAGAAGGTGGTTCTGCATGTGATATTGAAATATTGCAAGGGATATATGTGAATGTTTGTTAACTAAAGTAATTAACAAAATTCTGAATAAATTTAATAAAAAGAGTTTTATTAAATGAGAGAGCATTAAATTTGGAGAAATTTAATGCATTTAAAGTGGAGACTTTAAAAGGGAATGTGAAGAGGCATTTTAATGTGGGGGGTTACCACCACATGAATGGGGGAGGTGAGGGGTCACCCCCCCATGCGCCGGCCATGGAGAGAGGGCACCTCCCTCCTATAAAAGGCCACCCATTCCTCCTTCATCCTCACACCTCCTTGTGAAGGATCTCTCCCCTCTAGAATTATTCCCCATGGTCTCGGATTAGCGAGATACATGTTCCCGTGGCATTTCTGCGAAGGAGTTGTTGCTTCCGCTGGATCGCTGGAGCGAGGAGGTGGAGGTTGTCCGTGGCTTGAACGTGTGCGAAAAGCGGATGCGTCATTGAGTTGCGGCGCTCGGACTTCCTCACGATCTTGAGATCGGCAAGTGTACGACTACATCAACCACGAGTTCCTACTCGTTAACAAAGCTCGTTGTCTACGAGGGTAAGTTCTCGTTGGATGTATGTCCACCCGTTGCTTTGTACCAAGTAGATAGATCTTGGCGTGTAGTTCACACCGTAGGAATTTTTTTGTTTTCTATGCTGCGGACCCAACAGGATCCACCAGTGGCATTGCATGTGTGGTCTGTGAAGAGACCACACATGGATCCACCAGTCTCATTGCATGTGTGTTCTTTTTACTAACAACAACTGGAGTCATTGCATGTGTGATCTTTTCACATACCACATATGGATCCACCAGTGTCATTGCATGTGTGCTCTTTTCACAATCAACCTATGGATCCACTAGTGTCATTGCATGTGTGTTCTTTTTACTAACAACAACTAGAGTCATTGCATGTGTGTTTTTTTCACATACCACATATGGATCCACTAGTGTGATTGCATGTGTGCTCTTTTCACAATCCACCTATGGATCCACCAGTGTCATCGCATGTGTGTTATTTTTACTAACAACAACCAGAGTCATTACATGTGTGTTCTCTTCAGAGACCACACATGGATCCACTAGTGTCATTGCATGTGTGTTCTTTTTACTAACAACACCAGAGTCATTGAAATGTGTGTTCTCTTCAGAGACCACACATGGATCCACCAGTGTCATTGCATGTGTGTTCTTTTTACTAACAACAACTAGAGTCATTTCATGTGTGTTCTTTTCACATGCCACATATGGATCCACCAGTGTCATTGCATGTGTACTCTTTTCACAATCCACCTATGAATCCACAAGTGCCATTGCATGTGTGTTCTTTTTACTAACAACAACTAGAGTCATTACATGTGTGTTCTTTTCACATACAACATATGGATCCACCAGTGTCATTGCATGTGTGGTCTTTTTACTAACAACAACCAGAGTTATTGCATGTGTGTTCTTTTCGCATACCACATATGGATCCACCAGTGCCATTGGATGTGTGTTCTTTTCACAATCCACCTATGGATCCACCAGTGTCATTGCATGTGTGCTCTTTTTACTATCAACAACCAGAATCATTGCATGTGTGTTCTCTTCAGAGACCACACATGGATCCACCAGTGTCATTGCATGTGTGTTTTTTTACTACCAACAACCAGAGTCATTGAAATGCATGTTCTCTTCAGAGACCACACATGGATCCACTAGTGTCATTGCATGTATGTTCTTTTACTAACAACAACTAGAGTCATTGCACGTGTGTTCTTTTCACATACCACATATGGATCCACCAGTGTCATTTCATGTGTGCTCTTTTCACAATCCACCTATGGATCCACCAGTGTCACTGCATGTGTGTTCTTTTTACTAACAACAACCAGAGTCATTGCATGTGTGTTCTTTTCACATACCACATATGGATCCACCAGTGTCATTGCATGTGTGTTCTTTTCACAATCCACCTATGGATCCACCAGTGTCATTGCATTTGTGCTCTTTTTACTAACAACAACCAGAGTCATTGCATGTGTGTTCTCTTCAGAGACCACACATGGATCCACCAGTGTCATTGCATGTGTGTTCTTTTTACTAACAACAACCAGAGTCATTGAAATGTGTGTTCTCTTCAGAGACCACACATGGATCCACCAGTGTCATTGCATGTGTGGTCTGGTCTCTGAAGAGACCACACATGGATCCACTAGTGTCATTGCATGTGTGTTCTTTTTACTAACAACAACTAGAGTCACTGCATGTGTGTTCTTTTCACATACCACATATGGATCCACGAGTGTCATTGCATGTGTGCTCTTTTCACAATGCACCTATGTATCCACCGGTGTCATTGCATGTGTGTTCATTTTACTAACAATAACCAGAGTCATTGCATGTGTGTTCTCTTGAGAAACCACACATGGATCCACCAGTGTCATTGCATGTGTATTCTTTTTTCTAACAACAACCAGAGTCATTGAAATGTGTGTTCTCTTCAGAGACCACACATGGATCCACTAATGTCATTGAAATGTGTGTTCTCTTCAGAGACCACACATGGATCCACAGTGTCATTGCATGTGTGTTTTCTTCAAAGACCACACATGGATCCACCAGTGTCATTGCATGTGTCTTCTTTTTACTAACAACAACTAGAGTCATTGCATGTGTGTTCTTTTCACATACCACATATGCATTCCCCAGTGTCATTGCATGTGTGGTCTTTTCACAATCCACCTATGGATCCACCAGTGTCATTGCATGTGTGTTATTTTTACTAACAACAACCAGAGTCATTGGATGTGTGTTCTTTTCACATACCACATATGGATCCACAAGTGTCATTGCATGTGTGCTCTTTTCACAATCAACCTATGGATCCACTAGTGTCATTGCATGTGTGTTCTTTTTACTAACACCAACTAGAGTCATTGCATGTGTGTTCTTTTCACATACCATATATGGATCCACTAGTGTGATTGCATGTGTGCTCTTTTCACAATCCACCTATGGATCCACCAGTGTCATCGCATGTGTGTTATTTTTACTAACAACAACCAGAGTCATTACATGTGTGTTCTCTTCAGAGACCACACATGGATCCACTAGTGTCATTGCATGTGTCTTCTTTTTACTAACAACACCAGAGTCATTGAAATGTGTGTTCTTTTCACATACCACATATGGATCCACCAGTGTCATTGCATGTGTGCTCTTTTCACAATCCACCTATAGATCCACCAGTGTCATTGCATGTGTGTTCTTTTTACTAACAACAACTAGAGTCATTGCATGTGTGTTCTTTTCACATACCACATATGGATCCACCAGTGTCATTGCATGTGTGTTCTTTTCACATACCACATATGGATCCACTAGTGTCATTGCATGTGTCCTCTTTTTACAATCCACCTATGGATCCACCAGTGTCATTACATGTGTTTATCTTTTTACTAACAACAACCAGAGTCGTTGAAATGTGTGTTCTCTTCAGAGACCACACATGGATCCACCAGTGTCATTGCACGTGCGGTCTCTGAAGAGACCACACATGGATCCACCAGTGTCATTGCATGTGTGTTATTTTTACTAACAACAACTAGAGTCATTGCATGTGTGTTCTTTTCACATACCACATATGGATCTACCAGTGTTAGTGCATGTGTGATCTTTTCACAATCCACCTATGGATCCACCAGTGTCATTGCATGTGTGTTCTTTTTACTAACAACAACCAGAGTCATTGCATGTGTGTTCTTTTCACATACCACATATGGATCCACCAGTGTCATTGCATGTGTGCTCTTTTCACAATCCACCTATGGATCCACCAGTTTATTGCATGTGTGTTCTTTTTACTAACAACAACCAGAGTCATTGCATGTGTGTTCTTTTCACATACAACATATGGATCCACCGGTGTCATTGCATGTGTGTTCTTTTCACAATCCACCTATGGATCCACCAGTGTCATTGCATGTGTGCTCTTTTTACTAACAACAACCAGAGTCATTCCATGTGTGTTCTCTTCAGAGACCACACATGGATCCACTAGTGTCATTGCATGTGTGTTCTTTTTACTAACAACAACCAGAGTCATTGAAATGTGTGTGCTCTTTATTGACAACACATGGATCCACCAGTGTCATTGCATGTGTGTTCTTTTTACTAATAACAACTGGAGTCATTGCATGTGTGTTCTTTTCACATACCACATATGGATCCACCAGTGTCATTTTATGTGTGCTCTTTTCACAATCCACCTATGGATGCACCAGTGTCATTGCATGTGTGCTCTTTTTACTAACAACAACCAGAGTCATTGCATGTGTGTTCTTTTCACAGACCACATATGGATCCACCAGTGTCATTGCATTTGTGTTCTTTTCACATACCACATACGGATCCACCAGTGTCATTGCATGTGTGTTCTTTTCACAATCCACCTATAAATCCACCAGTGTCATTGCATGTGTGCTCTTTTTATTAACAACAACTAGAGTCATTGATGTGTGTTCTGTTCAGAGACCACACATGGATCCACCAGTGTCATTGCATGTGTGTTCTTTTTACTAACAACAACCCGAGTGATTGAAATGTGTGTTCTCTTGAGAGACCACACATGGATCCACCAGTGGCATTGCATGTGTGGTATGTGAAGAGACCACACATGGATCCACCAGTGTCATTGCATGTGTGTTCTTTTTACTAACAACAACTAGAGTCAATGCATGTGTGTTATTTTCACATACCACATATGGATCCACCAGTGTCATTGCATGTGTGCTCTTTTCACAATCAACCTATGGATCCACTAGTGTCATTGCATGTGTGTTCTTTTTACTAACAACAACTAGAGTCATTGCATGTGTGTTCTTTTCACATACCACATATGGATCCACTAGTGTGATTGCATGTGTGCTCTTTTCACAATCCACCTATGGATCCACCAGTGTCATCGCATGTGTGTTATTTTTACTAACAACAACTAGAGTCATTGAAATGTGTGTTCTCTTAAGAGACCACATATGGATCCACCAGTGTCATTGCATGTGTGTTCTTTTTACTAGAAACAACTAGAGTCATTGCATGTGTGTTCTTTTCACATACCACATATGGATCCACCAGTGTCATTGCATGTGTGATCTTTTCACAATCCACCTATGGATCCACCAGTGTCATTGCATGTGTGTTCTTTTTACTAACAACAACCAGAGTCATTGCATGTGTGTTCTTTTCACATACCACATATGGATCCACCAGTGTCATTGCATGTGTGTTCTTTTCACAATCCACCTGTAAATCCACCTGTGTCATTGCATGTGTGCTCTTTTTACTAACAACAACTAGAGTCATTGCATGTGTGTTCTATTCATAGACCACACATGGATCCACCAGTGTCATTGCATGTGTATTCTTTTTACTAACAACACCTAGAGTCATTGAAATGTGTGTTCTCTTCAGAGACCACACATGGATCCACCAGTGTCATTGAAATGTGTGTTCTCTTCAGAGAGCACACATGGATCCACCAGTGTCTTTGAAATGTGTGTTCTCTTCAGAGACCCCACATGGATCCACCAGTGTCATTGCATGTGTGTTCTTTTTACTAACAACAACTAGAGTCATTGCATGTGTGTTCTTTTCACATGCCACATATGGATCCACCAGTTTCATTACATGTGTTGTCTTTTCACAATCCACCTATGGATCCACCAGTTTCATTGCATGTGTGTTCTTTTTAGTAACAACAACCAGAGTCATTGCATGTGTGTTCTTTTCACAAACCACATATGGATCCACCAGTGTCATTGCATGTGTGTTCTTTTCACAATCCACCTATAAATCCACCAGTGTCATTGCATATGTGCTCTTTTTACTAACAACAACCTGAGTCATTGCATGTGTGTTCTCTTCAGAGACCACACATGGATCCACCAGTGTTATTGCACGTGTCTTCTTTTTACTAACAACAACCAGTGTAATTGAAATGTGTGCTCTTTTCACAATCCACCTATGGATCAACCAGTGTCATTGCATGTGTGTTCTTTTTACTAACAACAACTAGAGTCATTGCATGTCTGTTCTTTTCAGATACCACATATGGATCCACCAGTGTCATTGCATGTGTGTTCTTTTCACAATCCACCTATGGATTGACCAGTGTCATTGCATGTGTGCTCCTTTTACTAAGAACAACTAGAGTCATTGCATGTGTGTTCTCTTCAGAGACCACACATGGATCCACAAGTGTCCTTGCATGTGTGTTCTTTTTACTAACAACAACCAGAGTCATTGGAATGTGTGTTCTCTTCAGAGACCACACATGGATCCACCAGTGTCATTGCATGTGTGGTCTTTGAAGAGACCACACATGGATCCACCAGTGTCATTGCATGTGTGTTCTTTTTACTAACAACAACTAGAGTCATTGCATATGTGTTCTTTTCACATACCACATATGGATCCACTAGTGTCATTGCATGTGTGCTCTTTTCACATACCACATATGGATCCACTAGTGTCATTGCATGTGTGCTCTTTTCACATACCTATTCATGTACAAAGTAAATCCCTAGGTGCGCGATGGACTGATCACCATCCGACTACTCTTATCATTCGCTCCTGTACATCGAATCAGAGAATCAAGCAATTTTACTCCGTCCCCAAAAGTTAGAGGTGGCTTTATCTTTTGATACCTCTACCTTCGTCCTTTGTTCCCAGAGTGTTCTCTCGATGATCACGGACAACGACCTCTTGTTAGTGGTGTCGCGGGGATCTACACGAAGCGAGAAGATTCAGATCGCCGACCTTCTTTCCGGTACCATGAGGCGGATCTCGAGGGCGAGATCCATTGTTAGTGGTGTCGAATTGTAGCACCCCGGTAAAACCACTACTAGAAAATCGCTGTGTTTTTGTTTTGTGCATCATCATGACCGCATGCTCATGTCATCATGCCACATTGCATTTGAGCATCGTCATGTCATCATGCATATGTTTGTCTAAAACTATTTTCTAAAAGCCTATATTTGTTTTCTAAATATCCCCTGTCTTTATTTCAAATTAAAACCCCGGTCTCTTCCAGATATTTTATTTGTCTAAAAACTAATTACAAAAGCCTTTTGCATAATAAATAAATATTTATATTATTTTTGGGAGGCAGCCAGCCAGGCCCAAAAGCCCGGCCGACCACCTCCAGATAAAAATCTAGTTCTAACCCTACCTACCCCTAATCCTACCCAGCTCCCTCCACCCAGCCGCACCCTGCCAGCTCTCCCTGCTCGCTGCAGCGGGGCCCACCACCACAGGCCGCTCCTCACATCCCCACCAACCCCGCCAGCCAACTCCCTCCCAGCCGCCACCTCATCCCACCTGGCCCACTCCCTCTCCACCTGCCCCAACTCCCTCCCGCATGCACACACACAAAACACGCACCGGCACGCTCCCGTGCACGTCCGCCACGATCCCGTGCCTACAACCC
Organism: Avena insularis; assembly: GCA_023614405.1. Classification (NCBI taxonomy): domain Eukaryota; kingdom Viridiplantae; phylum Streptophyta; class Magnoliopsida; order Poales; family Poaceae; genus Avena; species Avena insularis. The sequence goes on along the minus strand of JAJUPC010000485.1, from coordinate 158,498 downwards.
TCCTCAAGATCTCTGCCCGGCCCCACCCTTGTCGACACGCCCCACGTGCCGCTCGCTCTATCTCTCTCCACGCTCTTCCTCTCTCCCGCTGCATCCTGCCTCCGCACCTCCCTTTCCTCCCTCGCCTGGCCACTTGCTCTCCCTTCCTCCCTCGCCCACAGGCCTTGCCCTAAGCTCCACCCCGCCATCGCTTCCAGAGCTGCCTCCAGGGGCACCCCTCCCTCTCGCGTCCTCCTCCTTGGCCGGCCCGGCCTCCACCTCGGCCAGTAACCATTGCTTCGCCACTTGTTTTCCTTCCTTGTCATGTCGCGACCGCGTCGTCGCGCCCCGAGCCCGGTGCGACCCCTGCCCGGCAGGCTGCGCACCACCACCACGGGTTCCCTCCCACCTGAGCCTCTCCATCCTCTGGCGCCGCCCTGTCCCAGCCTCCGCGCTACTCCCAGAGCCTAGCGGCGACCCTGTCAGCCACCGTATCCCCGCCGTGGTCCTCGACCTCGCCCCCTGCTTCCTCTCGGGAACCGAGCCGCTGCTCGTTCGTCACTGCCGCCTGGATCCCTCTGGCACCCCATCCTCGCCCCTCTGCGTCCTTCCCTAGGCCCTACCGGCAAGAAGCACCGCCGAGCCTCCTCGGCCTCCCTTCCCCGGCAACCGGCCCCTCGAGTTGGCCCCGCCGTGCAGCTCCCCCGACCGTCGCCATGGACCCGCTCCTCGCAGCCGGCGCTCCTCCTGTATGCCTCATGCGCGTCCTCGCCTTGCCCTACCGCGTGTTCGCTGATGGATGTGTGCAGGACGAGTAGTGGCGTTAGTGTACAGACACCCTTTCGTGTTTGAGCCGAGAAGACCGTATGTGTTCCCAAACGCCCGAGTCCTATACCAAGATTGACACCAACAAGATCGCCACCAGGGAACCCGGAGTTCTCCCTCTCGGACACGGATGCGACAAGATCTACCATTGTCCGAGAACCATTCCCGGAACCGAGACCAATCCGGAGCGCCAAGGCCTTCGACATGGAATCGACAAGATCATCGTGGAACTCCAAGATCTACTTCGTAGGGTGCCGAACACCAAGGTCGGCGACACAGATACGCCAAGTTCCTCATCCTGGTACACGGACCCGACAAGATCGACACCGACCAGGGCGAGTCCGATGAGCCGCCGACGCCAAACCAAGATCTGCGACGACCTCCGAAGACTGATCCCGACGAACCCCGAGCCCGGAGACCTAGACCCGCACCCCCGAAACCCAAGATCTTCTGGACCCAGATGTGTGACCCTAAGCCTCTATTTTTATAATATGACATATATCAGTCGCATCATTAAATCATCATGCTTGCATACATGTCATCTGGTGGGTTGGGTTAAATAGTCGATTCACCTAAATTAAATATGAAGTCTATATGCGGGCTATTCTAGTCTTATTCCGGACTCCATTTAAATTTGTGTAGCGAACCGATGCCATGTTTTGCCTTTTTAAGACAACATTTAATTGCGGGGTAGCTAAACAACATGAACCATCTAATTAAATTGTCGGGACCCCGGTTCCGCTTAATACTGCCTAATTGCACCGCATCTGTGCCATGCCATGCATCATATCATAAGCATGCCGGATCTTCTGTAGTAGTATTAAATATTGCATCCGGTGTTTCTTCTAGTGTTTGCTTCTTCGTGGATTAGGCCGATGAGTTGATGCGAGTACCGACAAGTTCTCTGGATATGATCCTTCGGCAGTGTTTTCCCAGGCAAGCATTCTCCCCCTTTCTACCTATTTTGCATTTATAGTCTTTATTTCCTCCTGTTGATCTATTGATATCCGTGTCGTGATGCTTTAGTGTTCCGTACCAGATATATTCCGTGCAACCTTTATATTTCCTTGGACACCTCCTATTACCTGTTGTTTGGTAGATAGATGGTCTTGCGAGTCGTAGTCGCTTGCTCAGGTGCGATCCCGTGTCGTGAAGTACCACACAGTTGTTGGAATGTTGTCATATGCTTTACGGTGGAGAGGATCATGACTTTAAATGCAACTATTAAACTGTTGGTATAACTAATGAAAGAGGCACCGGTGGAAAATATATGCTATTTGGTTTTTATGTCCACTTGTGTCCCGTAGGCCCCGAGTACTTGATACATATTCCTTGACTATTCGCACTATCCACATCCGGGAGACCCTATGGATCCCCCTTAGCTAGAGCTTGATTCATTCTCATTTCTCGGGGCCACAAACTAGTTTGGGGCTTTATTACTATCCTGTACTTATGCCATGCTTTACTGCTTTATTTACGATTGTGCGTGGAGCACCTGTACTATTTTGGAACATGGAATGTTTTCGCGGTATCGACAAGCCCAGTCACACTTTTAGGTTCCCAGTCGTTTACAGCCATTGCACAAACCCTGGGTCCATCTCGGAGCCGGCCAACTTCGTTGCGGGTAGCTTAGTGGGGTGGCCCCTGAAATGATTTATGAATCTTGTGATTGCTTTGTCGTGAAAGTCTTGTTTGGTTTTGATTTGGTTTTTTCAAGGTTAATCGTGTGTGTTTTTCTATTTGTGCACCCCTGCAGGGTAAATCTTTCTGAAAGCCGTGTCCGCGGTTATGGACGACTTGGAGCACAGTATCTCGATCATAGACAAGCATAACTAAAGTAGTGCTATAAATTTGAGTTAATATGTGACTAGTAATTCAGCTTCACTACAATGGACTGAATAATAAAAATGCCAACAAATGGATCCACCAGTGTCATTGCATGTGTGTTCTTTCTACTAACAACTACCAGAGTCATTGCATGTGTGTAATTTTCACATACCACATATGGATCCACCAGTGTCATTGCATGTGTGTTCTTTTCACAATCCACCTATAAATCCACCAGTGTCATTGCATGTGTGCTATTTTTACTAACAACAACTAGAGTCATTGCATGTGTGTTCTCTTCAGAGACCACACATGGATCCACTAGTGTCATTGCATGTGTATTCTTTTTACTAACAACAACCAGAGTCATTGAAATGTGTGTTCTCTTCAGAGACCACACATGGATCCACTAGTGTCATTGCATGTGTGTTCTCTTCAGAGACTACACATGGATCCACCAGTGTCATTGCGTGTGTGTTCTCTTTAGAGACCCCACATGGATCCACCAGTGTCATTGCATGTGTGTTCTTTTTACTAACAAGAACTAGAGTCATTGCATGTGTGTTCTTTTCACATACCACATATGGATCCACCAGTGTCAGTACATGTGTGGTCTTTTCACAATCCACCTATGGATCCACCAGTGTCATTGCATGTGTGTTCTTTTTACTAACAACCAGTCATTGCATGTGTGTTCTTTTCACATACCACAAATGGATCCACCAGTGTCATTGCATGTGTGTTCTTTTCACAATCCACCTATGGATCCACCAGTGTCATTGCATGTGTGATCCTTTTACTAACAACAACCAGAGTCATTGCATGTGTGTTCTCTTTAGAGACCACACATGGATCCAGCAATGTCATTGCATGTGTGTTCTTTTTACTAACAACAACCAGAGTCATTGAAATGTGTGTTCTCTTCAGAGACCACACATGGATCCACTAGTGTCATTGCATGTGTGTTCTTTTTACTAACGACAACTAGAGTCATTTCATGTGTGTTCTTTTCACATACCACATATGGATCCACTAGTGTCATTGCATGTGTGTTCTTTTTACTGACAACAACTTGAGTCATTTCATGTGTGTTCTTTTCACAAACCACATATGGATCCACCAGTGTCATTGCATGTGTGCTCTTTTCACAATCCACGTATCGATCCACGAGTGTCATTGCATGTGTGTTCTTTTTATTACCAACAACCAGAGTCATTGCATGTGTGTTCTTTTCACATACCACATATGGATCCACCAGTGTCATTGCATGTGTGTTATTTTCACAATCCACCTATGGATCCACCAGTGTCATCGCATTTGTGCTCTTTTTACTAACATCAACCAGAGTCATTGCATGTGTGTTCTCTTCAGAGACCACACATGGTTCCACCAGTGTCATTGCATGTGTGTTCTTTTTACTAACAACAACCAGAGTCATTAAAATGTGTGTTCTCTTTAGAGACCACACATGGATCCACCAGTGGCATTGCATGTGTGGTCTCTGAAGAGACCGCACATGGATCCACCAGTGTCATTGCATGTGTGTTCTTTTTACTAACAACAACTAGAGTCATTGCATGTGTGTTCTTTTCACATACCACATATGGATCTACCAGTGTCATTGCATGTGTGTTGTTTTCACAATCCACCCATGGATCCACCAGTGTCATTCCATGTGTGTTCTTTTTACTAACAACAACTAGATTCATTACATGTGTGTTCTTTTCACATACCACATATGGATCCACTAGTGTCATTGCATGTGTGCTCTTTTCATAATCCACCTATGGATCCACCAGTGTCATTGCATGTGTGTTCTTTTTACTAACAACAACCAGAGTCATTGAAATGTGTGTTCTCTTTAGAGATCACACATGGATCCACCAGTGTCATTGCATGAGTGGTCTCTGAAGAGACCATACATGGATCCACCAGTGTCATTGCATGTGTGTTCTTTTTACTAACAACAACTAGAGTCATTGCATGTGTGTTCTTTTCACATACCACATATGGATCCACCAGTGTCAGTACATGTGTGGTCTTTTCACAATCCACCTATGGATCCACCAGTGTCATTGCATGTGTGTTCTTTTTACTAACAACCAGAGTCATTGCATGTGTGTTCTTTTCACATACCACAAATGGATCCACCAGTGTCATTGCATGTGTGTTCTTTTCACAATCCACCTATGGATCCACAAGTGTCATTGCATGTGTGATCCTTTTACTAACAACAACCAGAGTCATTGCATGTGTGTTCTCTTTAGAGACCACATGGATCCTAATGTCATTGCATGTGTGTTCTTTTACTAACAACCAGAGTCATTGAAATGTGTGTTCTCTTCAGAGACCACACATGGATCCACTAGTGTCATTGCATGTGTGTTCTTTTTACTAAGGACAACTGGAGTCATTTCATGTGTGTTCTTTTCACATACCACATATGGATCCACTAGTGTCATTGCATGTGTGTTCTTTTTACTGACAACAACTTGAGTCATTTCATGTGTGTTCTTTTCACAAACCACATATGGATCCACCAGTGTCATTGCATGTGTGCTCTTTTCACAATCCACGTATGGATCCACGAGTGTCATTGCATGTGTGTTCTTTTTATTACCAACAACCAGAGTCATTGCATGTGTGTTCTTTTCACATACCACATATGGATCCACCAGTGTCATTGCATGTGTGTTATTTTCACAATCCACCTATGGATCCACCAGTGTGATCGCATTTGTGCTCTTTTTACTAACATCAACCAGAGTCATTGCATGTGTGTTCTCTTGAGACCACATGGATCCACCAAAGGTCATTGCATGTGTGTTCTTTTTACTAACAACAACCAGAGTCATTGAAATGTGTGTTCTCTTTAGAGACCACACATGGATCCACCAGTGGCATTGCATGTGTGGTCTCTAAAGAGACCGCACATGGATCCACCAGTGTCATTGCATGTGTGTTCTTTTTACTAACAACAACTAGAGTCATTGCATGTGTGTTCTTTTCACATACCACATATGGATCTACCTGTGTCATTGCATGTGTGTTGTTTTCACAATCCACCCATGGATCCACCAGTGTCATTGCATGTGTGTTCTTTTTACTAACAACAACTAGATTCATTACATGTGTGTTCTTTTCACATACCACATATGGATCCACTAGTGTCATTGCATGTGTGCTCTTTTCATAATCCACCTATGGATCCACCAGTGTCATTGCATGTGTGTTCTTTTTACTAACAACAACCAGAGTCATTGAAATGTGTGTTCTCTTTAGAGATCACACATGGATCCACCAGTGTCATTGCATGAGTGGTCTCTGAAGAGACCATACATGGATCCACCAGTGTCATTGCATGTGTGTTCTTTTTACTAACAACAACTAGAGTCATTGCATGTGTGTTCTTTTCACATACCACATATGGATCCACCAGTGTCAGTACATGTGTGGTCTTTTCACAATCCACCTATGGATCCACCAGTGTCATTGCATGTGTGTTCTTTTTACTAACAACAACCAGAGTCATTGCATGTGTGTTCTTTTCACATACCACAAATGGATCCACCAGTGTCATTGCATGTGTGTTCTTTTCACAATCCACCTATGGATCCACCAGTGTCATTGCATGTGTGATCCTTTTACTAACAACAACCAGAGTCATTGCATGTGTGTTCTCTTTAGAGACCACACATGGATCCACCAATGTCATTGCATGTGTGTTCTTTTTACTAACAACAACCAGAGTCATTGAAATGTGTGTTCTCTTCAGAGACCACACATGGATCCACTAGTGTCATTGCATGTGTGTTCTTTTTACTAATGACAACTGGAGTCATTTCATGTGTGTTCTTTTCACATACCACATATGGATCCACTAGTGTCATTGCATGTGTGTTCTTTTTACTGACAACAACTTGAGTCATTTCATGTGTGTTCTTTTCACAAACCACATATGGATCCACCAGTGTCATTGCATGTGTGCTCTTTTCACAATCCACGTATGGATCCACGAGTGTCATTGCATGTGTGTTCTTTTTATTACCAACAACCAGAGTCATTGCATGTGTGTTCTTTTCACATACCACATATGGATCCACCAGTGTCATTGCATGTGTGTTATTTTCACAATCCACCTATGGATCCACCAGTGTGATCGCATTTGTGCTCTTTTTACTAACATCAACCAGAGTCATTGCATGTGTGTTCTCTTCAGAGACCACACATGGATCCACCAGTGTCATTGCATGTGTGTTCTTTTTACTAACAACAACCAGAGTCATTGAAATGTGTGTTCTCTTTAGAGACCACACATGGATCCACCAGTGGCATTGCATGTGTGGTCTCTAAAGAGACCGCACATGGATCCACCAGTGTCATTGCATGTGTGTTCTTTTTACTAACAACAACTAGAGTCATTGCATGTGTGTTCTTTTCACATACCACATATGGATCTACCTGTGTCATTGCATGTGTGTTGTTTTCACAATCCACCCATGGATCCACCAGTGTCATTGCATGTGTGTTCTTTTTACTAACAACAACTAGATTCATTACATGTGTGTTCTTTTCACATACCACATATGGATCCACTAGTGTCATTGCATGTGTGCTCTTTTCATAATCCACCTATGGATCCACCAGTGTCATTGCATGTGTGTTCTTTTTACTAACAACAACCAGAGTCATTGAAATGTGTGTTCTCTTTAGAGATCACACATGGATCCACCTGTGGCATTGCATGTGTGGTCTCTGAAGATACCAGACCTGGATCCACCAGTGTCATTGCATGTGTGTTCTTTTTACTAACAACAACTAGAGTCATTGCATGTGTGTTCTTTTCACATACCACATATGGATCCACCAGTGTCATTGCATGTGTGGTCTTTTCACAATCCACCTATGGATCCACCAGTGTCATTGCATGTGTGTTCTTTTTACTAACAACAACCAGAGTCATTGCATGTGTGTTCTTTTCACATACCACAAATGGATCCACCAGTGTCATTGCATGTGTGTTCTTTTCACAATCCACCTATGGATCCACCAGTGTCATTGCATGTGTGATCCTTTTACTAACAACAACCAGAGTCATTGCATGTGTGTTCTCTTTAGAGACCACACATGGATCCACCAATGTCATTGCATGTGTGTTCTTTTTACTAACAACAACCAGAGTCATTGAAATGTGTGTTCTCTTCAGAGACCACACATGGATCCACTAGTGTCATTGCATGTGTGTTCTTTTTACTAATTACAACTGGAGTCATTTCGTGACTATTCTTTTCACATACCACATATGGATCCACTAGTGTCAATGCATGTGTGTTCTTTTTACTGACAACAACTTGAGTCATTTCATGTGTGTTCTTTTCACAAACCACATATGGATCCACCAGTGTCATTGCATGTGTGCTCTTTTCACAATCCACGTATGGATCCACGAGTGTCATTGCATGTGTGTTCTTTTTATTACCAACAACCAGAGTCATTGCATGTGTGTTCTTTTCACATACCACATATGGATCCACCAGTGTCATTGCATTTGTGTTATTTCACAATCCACCTATGGATCCACCAAAGGTGTGTGATTCATTTGCTCTTTTACTAACATCAACCAGTGTCATTGCATGTGTGTTCTTTTAAGATACCACACATGGATCCACCAGTGTCATTGCATGTGTGTTCTTTTTACTAACAACAACCAGAGTCATTGAAATGTGTGTTCTCTTTAGAGACCACACATGGATCCACCTGTGGCATTGCATGTGTGGTTTCTGAAGAGACCGCACATGGATCCACCAGTGTCATTGCATGTGTGTTCTTTTTACTAACAACAACTAGAGTCATTGCATGTGTGTTCTTTTCACATACCACATATGGATCTACCTGTGTCATTGCATGTGTGTTGTTTTCACAATCCACCCATGGATCCACCAGTGTCATTGCATGTGTGTTCTTTTTACTAACAACAACTAGATTCATTACATGTGTGTTCTTTTCACATACCACATATGGATCCACTAGTGTCATTGCATGTGTGCTCTTTTCATAATCCACCTATGGATCCACCAGTGTCATTGCATGTGTGTTCTTTTTACTAACAACAACCAGTCATTGAAATGTGTGTTCTCTTTAGAGATCACACATGGATCCACCGTGTCATTGCATGAGTGGTCTCCAAGAGACCATACATGGATCCACCAGTGTCATTGCATGTGTGTTCTTTTACTAACAACAACTAGAGTCATTGCATGTGTGTTATTTTCACATACCACATATGGATCCACCAAAGTCATTACATGTGTTCTTTTCACAATCCACCTATGGATCCACCATTGTCATGGCATGTGTGTTCTTTTTACTAACAACAACCAGAGTCATTGCATGTGTGTTATTTTCACATACCACAAATGGATCCACCAGTGTCATTGCATGTGTGTTCTTTTCACAATCCACCTATGGATCCACCAGTGTCATTGCATGTGTGATCCTTTTACTAACAACAACCAGAGTCATTGCATGTGTGTTCTCTTTAGAGACCACACATGGATCCACCAATGTCATTGCATGTTTGTTCTTTTTACTAACAACAACCAGAGTCATTGAAATGTGTGTTCTCTTTAGAGACCACACATGGATCCACTAGTGTCATTGCATGTGTGTTCTTTTTACTAACGACAACTGGAGTCACTTCATGTGTGTTCTTTTCACATACCACATATGGATCCACTAGTGTCATTGCATGTGTGTTCTTTTTACTGACAACAACTTGAGTCATTTCATGTGTGTTCTTTTCACAAACCACATATGGATCCACCAGTGTCATTGCATGTGTGCTCTTTTCACAAAACACGTATGGATCCACCAGTGTCATTGCATGTGTGTTCTTTTTATTACCAACAACCAGAGTCATTGCATGTGTGTTCTTTTCACATACCACATATGGATCCACCAGTGTCATTGCATGTGTGTTATTTTCACAATCCACCAATGGATCCACCAGTGTGATCGCATTTGTGCTCTTTTTACTAACATCAACCAGAGTCATTGCATGTGTGTTCTCTTCAGAGACCACACATGGATCCACCAGTTTCATTGCATGTGTGTTCTTTTTACTAACAACAACCAGAGTCATTGAAATGTGTGTTCTCTTTAGAGACCACACATGGATCCACCTGTGGCATTGCATGTGTGGTCTCTGAAGAGACCGCACATGGATCCACCAGTGTCATTGCATGTGTGTTCTTTTTACTAACAACAACTAGAGTCATTGCATGTGTGTTCTTTTCACATACCACATATGGATCCACCAGTGTCATTGCATGTGTGTTGTTTTCACAATCCACCCATGGATCCACCAGTGTCATTGCATGTGTGTTCTTTTTACTAACCACAACTAGATTCATTACATGTGTGTTCTTTTCACATACCACATATGGATCCACTAGTGTCATTGCATGTGTGCTCTTTTCATAATCCACCTATGGATCCACCAGTGTCATTGCATGTGTGTTCTTTTTACTAACAACAACCAGAGTCATTGAAATGTGTGTTCTCTTTAGAGATCACACATGGATCCACCAGTGTCATTGCATGAGTGGTCTCTGAAGAGACCATACATGGATCCACCAGTGTCATTGCATGTGTGTTCTTTTTACTAACAACAACTAGAGTCATTGCATGTGTGTTCTTTTCACATACCACATATGGATCCACCAGTATCATTGCATGTGTTCTCTTTTCAAAATCCACCTATGGATCCATTAGTGTCATTGCATGTGTGTTCTTTTTACTAACAACACCCAGAGTCATTGCATGTGCGTTCTTTTCACATACCACATATAGATCCACTGGTGTAATTGCATGTGTGTTTTGTTTTCAATCCACCTATGGATCCACTAGTGTCATTGCATGTGTGCTCTTTTTACTAACAACAACCAGATTCATTGCATGTGTGTTCTCTTCAGAGACCACACATGGATCCACCAGTTTCATTGCACGTGCGTTCTTTTTACTAACAACAGCCAGAGTCATTGAAATGTGTGTTCTCTTCAGAGAGCACACATGGATCCACCAGTGTCATTGCATGTGTGTTGTTTTTACTAATAACAACTGGAGTCATTGCATGTGTGTTCTTTTCAGATACCAAATATGGATCCACCAGTGTCATTTTATATGTGCTCTTTTCACAATCCACCTATGGATCCACCAGTGTCATTGCATGTGTGTTCTTTTTACTAACAACAACCAGAGTCATTGCATGTGTGTTCTTTTCACATACCACATATGGATCCACCAGTGTCATTGCATGTGTGTTCTTTTCACAATCCACCTATAAATCCACTAGTGTAATTGCATGTGTGCTATTTTTACTAACAACAACTAGAGTCATTGCATGTGTGTTCTCTTCTGAGACCACACATGGATCCACCAGTGTCATTGCATGTGTATTATTTTTACTAACAACAACCAGAGTCATTGAAATGTGTGTTCTCTTCAGAGGCCACACATGGATCCACTAGTGTCATTGCATGTGTGTTCTCTTTAGAGACCACACATGGATCCACCAGTGTCATTGCGTGTGTGTTTTCTTTGGAGACCCCACATGGATCCACCAGTGTCATTGCATGTGTGTTCTTTTTACTAAAAACAACTGGAGTCATTGCATTTGTTTTCTTTTCACATAACACATATGGATCCACCAGTGTCAGTACATGTGTGGTCTTTTCACAATCCACCTATGCATTCACCAGTGTCATTGCATGTGTGTTCTTTTTACTAACAACAACCAGAGTCATTGCATATGTGTTCTTTTCACATACCACAAATGGATCCACCAGTGTCATTGCATGTGTGTTCTTTTCACAATCCACCTATGGATCCACCAGTGTCATTGCATGTGTGTTCTTTTTATTAACAACAACCAGAGTCATTGCATGTGTGTTCTTTTCACATACCACATATGGATCCACCAGTGTCATTGCATGTGTGTTCTTTTTACTAACAACAACCAAAGTCATTGAAATGTCTGTTCTCTTTAGAGACCACACATGGATCCACTAGTGTCATTGCATGTGTGTTCTTTTTACTAACGACAACTGGAGTCATTTAATGTGTGTTATTTTCACATACCACATATGGATCCACTAGTGTCATTGCATGTGTGTTCTTTTTACTAACAACAACTAGAGTCATTTCTTGTGTGTTCTTTTCACAAACCACATATGGATCCACCAGTGTCATTGCATGTGTGCTGTTTTCACAATCCACCTATGGAACCACCAGTGTCATTGCATGTGTGTTCTTTTTATTAACAACAACCAGAGTCATTGCATGGGTGTTCTTTTCACATACCACATATGGATCCACCAGTGTCATTGCATGTGTGTTCTTTTCACAATCCACCTACGGATCCACCAGTGTCATTGCATTTGTGCTCTTTTTACTAACAACAACCAGAGTCATTGCATGTGTGTTCTCTTCAGAGACCACACATGGATCCACCAGTGTCATTGCATGTGTGTTCTTTTTACTAACAACAACCAGAGTCATTGAAATGTGTGTTCTCTTCAGAGACCACACATGGATCCACCAGTGGCATTGCATGTGTATTATTTTTACCAACAACAACTGGAGTCATTGCATGTGTGTTCTTTTCACATACCACATATGCATCCACCAGTGTCATTGCATGTGTTCTCTTTTCACAATGCACCTATGTATCCACCAGTGTCATTGCATATGTGTTGTTTTTACTAACAATAACCAAAGTCATTGCATGTGTTTTATTTTCACATACCACATATGGTTCCACCAGTGTCATTGCCTGTGTGGTCTTTTCACAATCCACCTATGGATCCACCAGTGTCATTGCATGTGTGCTCTTTTTACTAACAACAACCAGAGTCATTGCATGTGTGTTCTCTTCAGAGACCACACATGGATCCACCAGTGTCATTGCATGTGTGTTCTTTTTAGTAACAACAACCAAAGTCATTGAAATGTGTGTTATCTTCAGAGACCACACATGGATCCACCAGTGTCATTGAAATGTGTGTTCTCTTCAGAGACCACACATGGATCCACCAATGTCATTGCATGTGTGTTCTCTTCAAAGACCACACATGGATCCACCAGTGTCATTGCATGTGTGTTCTTTTTACTCACAACAACTGGAGTCATTGCATGTGTTTTTTTTCACATACCACATATGGATCCACCAGTGTCATTGCATGTGTGCCCTTTTCATAATCCACCTATGGATCCACCAGTGTCATTGCATGTGTGTTCTTTTTACTAACAACAACCAGAGTCATTGCATGTGTGTTCTTTTCACATACCACATATGGATCCACCAGGGTCATTGAATGTATGTTCTTTTCACAATCCACCTATGGATCCACCAGTGTCATTGCATTTTTGCTCTTTTTACTAACTACAACCAGAGTCATTGCATGTGTGTTCTCTTCAGAGACCACACATGGATCCACCAGTATCATTTCATGTGTGTTCTTTTTACTAACAACAACCAGAGTCATTGAAATGTGTGTTCTCTTCAGAGACCACACATGGATCCACCAGTGTCATTGCAAGTGTGGTCTCTGAAAAGACCACACATGGATCCTTCAGTGTCATTGCATGTGTGTTCTTTTTACTAATAACAACTGGAGTCATTGCATGTGTGTTCTTTTCACGTACCACATATGGATCCACCAGTGTCATTGCATGTGTGCTCTTTTCACAATCCACCTATGGGTCCACCAGTGTCATTGCATGTGTGTTCTTTTTACTAACAACAACCAGAGTCATTGCATGTGTGTTCTTTTCAGAGACCACACATGGATCCATCAGTGTCATTGCATGTGTGTTCTTTTTAGTAACAACAACCAAAGTCATTGAAATGTGTGTTCTCTTTAGAGACCACACATGGATCCACCAGTGTCATTGAAATGTGTGTTCTCTTCAGAGACCACACATGGATCCACCAATGTCATTGCATGTGTGTTCTCTTCAAAGACCACACATGGATCCACCAGTGTCATTGCATGTGTGTTCTTTTTACTAACAACAACTAGAGTCATTGCATGTGTGTTCTTTTCACATACCACATATGGATCCACCAGTGTCATTGCGTGTTTGGTCTTTTCACAATCCACCTATAGATCTACCAGTGTCATTGCATGTGTGTTCTTTTTATTAACAACAACCAGAGTCATTGCATGTGTGTTCTTTTCACATACCACATATGGATCCACCAGTGTCATTGAATGTGTGTTCTTTTCACAATCCACCTATGGATCCACCAGTGTCATTGCATTTTTACTCTTTTTACTAACAACGACCAGAGTCATTGCATGTGCGTTCTCTTCAGAGACCACACATGGATCTAGAAGTGTCATTGGATGTGTGTTCTTTTTACTAACAACAACCAGAGTCATTCAAATGTGTGTTCTCTTCAGAGACCACACATGGATCCACCAGTGTCATTGCATGTGTGTTCTTGTACTATAACAACTGGAGTCATTGCATGTGTGTTCTTTTCACATACCACATATGGATCCACCAGTGTCATTGCATGTGTGCTCTTTTCACAATCCACCTATGGATCCACAAGTGTCATTGCATGTGTGTTCTTTTTACTAACAACAATCAGAGTCATTGCATGTGTGTTCTTTTCACATACCACATATGGATCCACCAGTGTCATTGCATGTGTGTTCTTTTCACAATCCACATATGGATCCACTAGTGTCATTGCATGTGTGTTCTTTTTACTAAAAACAACCAGAGTCATTGCATGTGTGTTCTCTTCAGAGACCACACATGGATCCACCAGTGTCATTGCATGTGTGTTCTTTTTACTAACAACAACCAGAGTCATTGAAATGTGTGTTCTCTTCAAAGACCACACATGGATCCTCCAGTGTCATTGCATGTGTGTTCTTTTCACATACCACATATGGATCCACCAGTATCATTCCATGTGTGCTCTTTTCACAATCCACCTATATATCCACCAGTGCCATTGCATGTGTGTTCTTTTTACTAACAACAACTGGAGTCATTGCATGTGTGTTCTTTTCACATGCCACATATGGATCCACCAGTGTCATCGCATGTGTGGTCTTTGAAGAGACCACACATGGATCCACCAGTGTCATTGCATGTGTGTTCTTTTTACTAACAACAACTGGAGTCATTGCATGTGTGTTCTTTTCACATACCACATATGGATCCACCAGTGTCATTGCATGTGTGCTCTTTTCACAATCCACCTATGCATGCACTAGTGTCATTGCATGTGTGTTCTTTTTACTAACAATAACCAGAGTCATTGCATGTGTATTCTTTTCACATACCACATATGGATCCACCAGTGTCATTGCATGTGTGTTGTTTTCACAATCCACCTATGGATCCACCAGTGTCATTGCATGTGTGCTCTTTTAACTAACAACAACCAGAGTCATTGCATGTGTGTTCTCTTCAGAGACCACACATTGATCCACCAGTGTCATTGCATGTGTGTTCTTTTTAGAAACAACAACCAGAGTCATTGAAATGTATGTTCTCTTCAGAGACCACACATGGATCCATCAGTGTCAGTGAAATGTGTGTTCTCTTCAGAGACCACACATGGATCCACCAATGTCATTGCATGTGTGTTCTCTTCAAAGACCACACATGGATCCACCAGTGTCATTGCATGTGTGTTCTTTTTACTAACAACAACTGGAGTCATTGCATGTGTGTTCTTTTCACATACCACATATGGATCCACCAGTGTCATTGCATGTGTGGTCTTTTCACAATCCACCTATGGATCCACCAGTGTCATTGCATGTGTGTTCTTTTTACTAACAACAACCAGAGTCATTGCATGTGTGTTCTTTTCGCATACCACATATGGATCCACCAGTGTCATCGAATGCGTGTTCTTTTCACAATCCACCTATGGATCCACCAGTGTCATTGCATTTTTTCTCTTTTTACTAACAACAACCAGAGTCATTGCATGTGTGTTCTCTTCAGAGACCACACATGGATCCACCAGTGTTATTGCATGTGTGTTCTTTTTACTAACAAGAACGACAGTCATTGAAATGTGTGTTCTCTTCAGAGACCACTCATGGATCCACCAGTGTCATTGCATGTGTGGTCTCTGAAAAGACCACACGTGGATCGACCAGTGTCATTGCATGTGTGTTCTTTTTACTAACAACAACTGGGGTCATTGCATGTGTGTTCTTTTCACATACCACATATGGATCCATGATGGCTCAATAGACGGCACCCAGAAAAGTGCTTGGTGCGTGGTGTTGATGTAGAGCTTGTTGGGAACCCTAAGAGGAAGGTATGATGAGCACAACAGCAAGTTTCCCTCAGTTATGAAACCAAGGTTTAGTCGAACCAGTAGGAGCAAGGAAACACCTCAAATGTGTTACTAGCTGAGCTTTGGCAGGGCGCACTACCGGTGCTAGTAGCCACGTGGAGACCTACACAACACAACCACAGAACTTTGTCCCCAACTTGCGATGAGGTTGTCAATATCACTGTGTTTTGCGGAAAACAAAGGATTAAACGTATCGAATGGAAAGAAGTAAATGTTTGCAGAAAGTAAACACAAAGCAGTAAAAGATTGTAGATTGTATGTAAAGTAAAGGACCGGGATCCATAGTTCACTAGAGGTGGCTCTCCTTAGATAGATAACATGCTGGGTGAACAAATTACAGCGGGGCAATTGACAAACACGGAGAAAGCAATACATGCATATACTAATCATCTTGACTCCTTTGAGACTTGATTGGGCAATACAACATAATACATAGACCGCCATCCAACTGCATCTATGACTAATAATCCACCTTAAGGTTATCATCCGAACCCCCTCCAGTTTTAAGTTGTAAGCAACAGATTATTGCTTTATTTAATCAAGTGTAAGGTAAACAATACGATTGTTCTATGAACAAAGGATTGTTGTTTTCTCCCTAGTAGCAACAACACATCTAGTACCTTAGAGATTTCTGTCACTTCCCTAGATTATCACAGGCATGAACCCACTATCGAGCATAAATACTAACTCTTGGAGTTGCTAGCATCTACTTGGCCAAGATATCTACTAACAACGGAAAGCATGCAAGATCTCAAATAACAAAGACATGATAGAATCAATAATCATTCTGAAATAGCATCTCAATATCCATCGGATCCCCGCAAACACAACATGTATGAATTACAAATAGATGATCTTGATCATGAACGGAGCTCACAAGATCTAAACATGAAAGCATAAAGGAGGAGAAACCAGCCGTCTAGCTACTACATGGATCCGTAGTCTAAGGATGAACTACTCACGCATCACACCGGAGGCTTGCATGGTGATGAAGAAGGCCTCCAGGGTGAATTCCCCTCTCCGGAAGGGTGCCGGGAAGAGCTTCTGATCCCTCCTGATCTAGGGAGAGAGACGACAGCTACAGACTCTTTCATGGATTTTTGATCGGGTACCTAGGTTTTTCGTCCCGAGGGCAACTTATAGGCGGAAGGAGAGGCCGAGGGGGTGCTGGGCGGACCACCTGGCATGGTCAGTTGGCCTTGGCTGTGGTGTGTGGCCCTAGCCCTTCTCTGTCTCGTATTCTGGCACTTGATCCCTTCCGGAAAAATAGGCACTTTGGCTTTTGTCCCGTCCAATTCCGAGAATATTCATTTTCTGACTTTTCTGGAACCAAAAACAACAGAAAACAAGAAGCTGGCACTATGGCTCTTGTTAATAGGTTAGTCCAAGAAATCATAATAAAAGTACTCCAAAGTTGGAACAAAACAAAATAAAGTGGATAAAACCAAGCATGGAACATCAAAAATTATAGATACACGTGCAATGTATCAATCCACCAGTGTCATTGCATGTGTGCTCTTTTCACAATCCACCTATGGATCCACCAGTGTCATTGCAGGTGTGTTCTTTTTACTAACAACAACCAGAGTCATTGCATGTGTGTTCTTTTCACATACCACATATGGATCCACCAGTGTCATTGTATGTGTGTTCTTTTCACAATCCACCTATGGATCCACCAGTGTCATTGCATTTGTGCTCTTTTTACTAACAACAACCAGAGTCATTGCATGTGTGTTCTCTTCAGAGACCACACATGGATCCACCAGTGTCATTGCATGTGTGCTCTTTTTACTAACAACAACCAGAGTCATTGAAATGTGTGTTCTCTTCAGAGACCACACATGGATCCACCAGTGTCATTGCATGTGTGGTCTGGTCTCTGAAGAGACCACACATGGATCCACCAGTGTCATTGCATGTGTGCTCTTTTCACAATGCACATATGTATCCACTGGTGTCATTGCATGTGTGTTCTTTTTACTAACAATAACCAGAGTCATTGCATCTGTGTTCTTTTGAGAGACCACACATGGATCCATCAGTGTCATTGCATGTGTATTCTTTTTACTAACAACAACCAGAGTCGTTGAAATGTGTGTTCTCTTTAGAGACCACACATGGATCCACCAGTGTCATTGCATGTGTGTTCTCTTCAAAGACCACACATGGATCCACCAGTGTCATTGCATGTGTGTTCTTTTTACTAACAACTGATGGGTTCGTAGCATGGAAAACAAAAAAATTCTACCACAAGAACGAACAAAACCCAGATCTAATCTAGACAAAAGCCAAGATCTAATCTATTAGACATGAGCAACGAGATAGGTCGGTACTAACCCTCGTAGAACCGAAGGCGTTACGAGATTAGATCTAGTGGATGATGTAGTCGATCACTTGCCGATCTCAAGATCGTGTGGACGATCCTTCTGGCGCCGCGTTCTGGCAGCGCTTCCGCAGACGGTCACACGTGCGGAGTCGAAGCAGACCTTCCTCTCCCTGTTCCAGCGAGCAGCGGAGGTAGTAGATCTTCTCCACGGAATCCCAACAGCACGACGGCGTGGTGGTGGAGATGAGAATTCTACAGGGCTTCGTCTATGCCTGTGCAGAAGAAAGGTGGAGGAGAGAGATGGCTGAGATTGGTTGTTATGAGAGGAGGGGCGAGAGGGGGCGCCCCCTCCCTTCTATTTAAAGGAGGGAGGCGCGTCTGGGGAGGGGGAGTCCTACTAGGACTCCCCTCCTCCTTGGGCCGGTGGGTTGGGGGGAGGAGTCCTCCTCCCCCACGAATCCGTGTATTGCCCCACTTGGACTCCCTTGATCCCTTTCTTGGTTTTCAAGTAAACTCCAAGAAATCCTCTAGAACCTTCCAGAACATTCCGAAACCTTCTAGAATCTCCATACAAACACTCCGGAACATTTCCCAACTTAGAAAATGATCCCCAATATATGAATCTTATTCTCCGGACTATTTCGGATCTCCTCGTGATGTCTCGGATCCATTCCGAGACTCCGAACAACATTTGTTCTCCAATGCAAATTCCATATCTACTTAAAACAACTTCGAACCTTAAGTGTGTCACCCTACGGTTCGTGAATATGCAGACATGATGAAGACACCTCTCTGATCAATAACCATCACGGATCCGAGATCCATAACTTCCCACATACTCAACGATTACTTCGTGATCGATAGAACCATTTAACATACTGAAACCAATTCCCTTTGTCACGCGATATTCTACTTATCCGAGGTTTGATAGTCGATGTTCATACCTAGTTCTTCCTCACATCGATAAGTACTCTTTACTCGTTCCATGTTATGTCATCCCTTGTGACCCAGTCACATGCTTGCAAGCTATCTATATGACATTCCACCGAGAGGGCCCAGAGTATATCTATCCATCATATGGATGGACAAATCCCAATCTTAGTCTATGCGCTTCAACACATACTTTCAGAATACCCAATGACACCTTTATAACCGCCCGATTTAAGCGGCGTTTGATGTCATCAAAGTACCCATCCGTGATGGTGATTAACATAACCTCATGGTCGAAGGATTAGGTTACTATGTATTTCAAAGCTTACAGCAATACGAACTTAATGACTTGATCTTATGCTACGCTTACTATGGGTGTGTGTCCATCACATCATTCTCCTAATGATATAACCTTGTTATTAATCACATCCAATGTCCATGATCAGGAAACCATGATCATCAATCAATCAACAAGCTAGTTCAACAAGAGGCTTACTAGGGACTCTTTTATGTTTACAAAACACACAAGTATTAGTGTTTCCTAATAATACAATTATAGCATGGGATGTAAACATTCATCATAAACACAAAGATATAATAATAACCACTTTTATTATTGCCTCTTGGGCATATCTCCAACAGTCTCCCACTTGCACTAGAGTCAATAATCTAGATTACATGGTAATATACCGAACACCCATGGCGTTCTGGTGTTGGTCATGCTTTGCTCTAGGGAGAGGTTTAGTCAGCGGATCTGCTACATTCAGATCAGTGTGTACTTTGCAAATCTTTATGTCACCATCTTGGACATACTCGCGAATAGCATGGAACCGTAGCTTGATGTGCTTCAGCTTGCTATGTGACCTTGGCTCCTGTGCATTAGCTATGGCACCTGCGTTGTCACAGTAGATGGCCATCGGGTCCAACGCATTGGGAATCATGCCAAGTTCAGTAATGAACTCCTTCATCCATATGGCTTCTTGTGCAGCCTCCGAAGCAGCTATGTATTCGGATTCAGTTGAAGATTTCGCCACAACGCTCTGCTTGGCACTCCTCCAGCTCACTGCAGCACCATTCAAAATAAAAACGTATCCAGACTATGACTTTGAGTCATCTGGATCGGTGTTCCAACTAGCATCAGTGTAACCATTTACAACAAGTTGTTCATCACCTCCATAAGAAAGAACCATATCCTTAGTCCTATTCAGGTACTTTAGGATATTCTTGATCGCTGTCCAGTGTTCCATTCCAGGATCACTTTGATATCTACTAGTCAAACTAACAGCATGTGCTATATCTAGTCTTGTACACAGCATGGCATACATCATAGAACCTATGGCCGAGGCATAAGGAATTTTATTCATCTTTTCTCTATCTTCTGCCGTAGCCGGACTTTGAGTTTTACTCAAGTCTTACCTGACAACATGGGCACGAACCCTTTCTTGCTCTCTTCCATTCTAAACTTCTTTAGAACTTTGTCTAAGTATGTACTTTGTGAAAGCGCTATTAGGTGTCTTGATCTATCTCTATAAATCTTGATGCCTAGAATATATGCCGCTTCACCAAGATCCTTCATCGAAAAACTATTATTCAAATAGGTTTTGACGCTATAAAGAAGTTCTATATCATTCCCAATCAACAATATGTCATCTACATATAGTACTAGGAATGCTACAGAGCTCCCACTCACTTTCTTGTAAATACAAGCTTCTCCATAAGTTTGTATAAATCCAAAGTTTTTGATTACTTTATCAAAATGTTGATTCCAACTCCGGGATGCTTGCTTCAGTCCATAAATGGAGCGCTGAAGTTTGCATACCTTATCAGCATCACTAGGATCGACAAAACCCTTGGGTTGTACCATATACAACTCTTCCTCAATGTCACCATTAAGGAACGCCGTCTTGAAATCCATCTGCCAAATTTCATGATCGAAATATGCAGCGATTGCTAACATAATCCTCACAGACTTTAGTTTCGCTACTGGTGAGAAAGTCTCATCGTAGTCAACTCCTTGAATTTGTCGGAACCCTTTCGCGACAAGTCGAGCTTTATAGACGGTAACATTACCATCAAGATCTGCTTTTCTTTTGAAAATCCATTTTTTCTCGACAGCTTTTACGGCCATCCGATAAGTCCACCAAAGTCCATACTTGGTTTTCGTACATGGATCCCATTTTTGGATTTCATGGCTTCTAGCCATTTGTCGAATCGGGCTCACCATAGCTTCTTCATACATCGCAGGTCATCGTGTTGTCCACTAACATGACGTTCAAGGCGAGTCATACCACTCGGGAGT
Source organism: Avena insularis (assembly GCA_023614405.1). NCBI lineage: Eukaryota > Viridiplantae > Streptophyta > Magnoliopsida > Poales > Poaceae > Avena > Avena insularis. Next base: position 136,910 of record JAJUPC010000485.1, on the reverse strand, counting down.
GGTACGGACCCTCGTTGACCCGCGAGGTTCAAGAGTAACTTTGTTCAAGTTTCATGATCATCATCATTAGCTTCCTCTCCGGTTGGTGCAGTGGCACGAAAACATCTTCGGTCGCGCTACTCTCAACTCCGAAAGAAGGTTCAATAACCTCGCCGAAGTTCTACTTTCCTTCCACACTTCTTTCGAGAGAAACTCCTTATAAAGAAAGGAACCATTCTTCGCAACGAAAACTTTGCCTTCGGATCTATGATAGAAGGTATACCCAATTGTTTCTTTCGGGTATCCTATGAAGACGCATTTCTCCGCTTTGGGTTCAAGCTTATCAGGCTGTAACTTCTTTACATACGCTTTGCAACCCCAAACTTTAAGGAACGACAACTTAGGTTTCTTTCCAAACCACAATTCGTACGGTGTCGTTTCAACGGATTTAGATGGTGCCCTATTTAAAGTGAATGCGGCTGTCTCTAATGCATAGCCCCAAAATGATAACGGTAAATCTGTAAGAGACATCATAGACCGAACCATATCTAAGAGAGTTCGATTACGACGTTCGGACACACCATTACGCTGTGGTGTTCTCGGCGGTGTCAACTGTGAAAGTATTCCACATTTCTTTAAATGCATGACAAACTCATAACTCGGATATTCACCTCCGCGGTCAGAACGCAGAAACTTAATCTTCTTGTTACGATGATTTTCCACTTCACTTTGAAATTCCTTAAACTTCTCGAAAGTTTCGGATTTATGTTTCATAAAGTAGACATACCCATATCTACTCAAGTCATCCGTGAAAGTGAGAACATAACGATATCCACCACGTGATGCTACACTCATTGGACCGCACACATCGGTATGTATTATTTCCAATAAATCCGTAGCTCGCTCCATTATTCTAGAAAATGGAGTCTTAGTCATTTTTCCCATTAGACATGCTTCGCATCTTTCAAGTGATTCAAAATCAAGTGATTCAAGAAGTCCATCAGAATGGAGTTTCTTCATACGCTTCACTCCAATGTGACCAAGACGACAATGCCACATGTATGTAGAATTATCATTCAATTTTATTCGTTTAGCATCTATGTTGTGAACATGTGTATCACTACTATCGAGATTCAATAAGAATAAACCATTCATCTCAGGTGCATAACCATAAAAGACATTACTCATATAAATCGAACAACCTTTATTCTCAGACTTAAAAGAGTAACCGTCTGAATAAACAAGATCCAGATATAATGTTCATGCTTAACGCAGCACCAAATAACAATTATTTAAATTTAAAACTAATCCCAATGGTAGATGCAGAGGAGCGTCTTACGGTGATCACATCAACCTTGGAGCCATTTCAACGCGCATCGTCACCTCGTCTCTCGCTACGTTTATTCCGCAGCTCTGCTTCGAGTTACAAATATGAGCAACCGAACCAGTATCAAATACCTGTGCACTACTACGATTACTAGTAAGATACACATCTATAACATGTATATCGAATATACCTTTCTTCTTGATGTTGTCGTTCTTGAGATCCGCCCGGTATTTGGGGCGCTTCGCCCAATGACCAGCACCCTTGCAAGAGAAGCACTCGCTTTCAGGTTTAGGACCAGCCTTGGGCTTCTTAGCAGTGCAGCCTTTCTTGCCGTCCTTCTTGAAGTTGCCCTTGTTCTTAGGCTTGCCCCGTTTCTTGAAATTGGTGGTCTTATTGACCATCAACACTTGGTGCTCCTTCATGATCTCCACTTCAGCAGTTTTCAGCATGGACGATAGTTCAGGCAACGTCTTGTTCATGCAGTGCATATTGTAGTTCATCACAAAGTTCTTGTAACTTGGTGGTAGTGATTGGAGGACATGGTGAATCCCCAATTCATTAGGAATCGGTATCCCCAACTCTCGGAGTTTGTTTGCGTGCCCAGACATGGTGAGCACGTGCTCGCTAATGGAGCTACCCTCTTCCATCTTCCAAGTAAAGAACTTCTCGGAAGCTTTATAGCTTTCCATGGCCGCGCGAGTCTCAAAAATGAGTTTGAGCTCCTTAATGATCTCAAACGGGTCATGGTGCTCAAAACGCTTTTGAAGCTCCGATTCTAAACCGCATGTGATGGCACACTGATCGTGGAGTAGTGATGTTTCCGAGTGGCATAAACATTCTTTATGTCATCGGTGGCATCTTCTGCAGGTGGGTCACCTAGCGGTGCTTTGAGCACATAGGTCAACTGACCAGCCCTGAGGACGATCTTCAGTCCACGGAACCAGTCCGTGAAATTGCTTCCATTGTTCTTAAGCTTTTCATTCTCTAGGAACGCATTGAAATTGATGGAAACGTTTGCCATAATCTACAACGAATTTGCAAGTAGTTTAGACTAAGTTTATGATAAATAGTGTTCAAATTTAATTCTTAAATCAACTAGGTGAACTCCCACTCAAAACAACATCCCTCGAGTTGTTTTAGTGATTACACGAACCAAATCCACTACACCAAGTCCGATCATCACGTGAGATGATGTAGCTTCATCAGCGAACAATCTTCATGTTCATCATATCAACCATATGACTCATGCTCTACCTTTCGGTATTCCGTGTTCCGAGACCATGTCTGTACATGCTAGGCTCGTCAAGATTAACCTTAGTTTCCGCATGTGCAAATCTGGCTTGCACCCGTTGTATGCACACGTAGTCTATCACACCGATCATCACGAGATGCTTGAAGCATTTAGTCTTAGCACGGTGCCAACTAAGGACGAACACTTTATTACTTGATATTTAGTGAGAGGGATCATCTTATAATGCTACCGTCGCGATCTAAGCAATACAAATGCATAAAGGATTAACATCATAGGCAATTCATAATTAGTGTGATATGATATGGCCCTTTCTTCTTATGCCTTTGATCTCCATCTCCAAAGCACGGACATGATCTCCATCATCACCAGCATTGAGTCAAGGTCCGTGGCGCCGCTTCATGGTTGTCCATCATCACCAGCAACTATTACAACTACTTGGAATAAAGCTATTACAAGATGAATAGACACGCATGTCTTAACAGAATTAAAGACAACCATTAGGCTCCTGCCGGTTGCCATATTACAACAAGGACCATTGCATACATCAAATACAATCACAATCACATGTAGGCCATATCACATCACAAAAAACCCCTACAAAAACAAGTTAGACGCCTCTAATTTTCTTTGCATGTTTTACGTGGCTTGGGGCTTTCGACTAAGAACGCATCTTACCTACGAAACTGAACCACAACGTTGATACAAGTGCTATCAAGTGCAAAGTATAGATTTGATCTATACTATGATGGGAGAGACAGACACCCGCAAATCCACTTGTGCAAAACGAGTTGCACGTCAAGCGTGGAGCAAGTGTCATGTACGATGACATGTAATGTTAGCCCGAGCCGCTTCATCCCACCATGCCGCAAGATGCAAAGTACACACATAGCAAAAGACGACACGAGCACCAACGCCCACAACCTCATTGTGTTCTACTCGTGCAACAGATCTACGCATAGACAAGGCACTGATACCACTGATGGGTTCGTAGCATGGAAAACAAAAAATTTCTACCGCAAGAACGAACAAAACCCAGATCTAATCTAGACAAAAGCCAAGATCTAATCTATTAGACATGAGCAACGAGATAGATCGGTACTAACCCTCGTAGAACCGAAAGCGTTACGAGATTAGATCTCGTGGATGATGTAGTCGATCACTTGCCGATCTCAAGATCGTGTGGACGATCCTTCCGGCGTCGCGTTCCGGCAGCGCTTCCGCAGACGGTCACACGTGCGGAGTCGAAGCAGACCTTCCTCTCCCTGTTCCAAATGACGGCGGAGGTAGTAGATCTTCTCCACGGAATCCCAAAGCACGGCGTGGTGGTGGTGGTGGAGATGAGAATTCTGCAGGCTTCGCCTATGCCTGCGTAAGAAAGGTGGAGGAGAGAGGCGGCTGAGATTGGTTGTTATGAGAGGAGGGCAAGAGGGTGCCCTCCTTCTATTTAAAGGAGGGAGGCGCGCCTGGGGAGGGGGAGTCCTAGTAGGACTCCCCTCCTCCTTGGGCCGGTGGGTTGGAGGGAGGAGTCCTCCTCCCCCACGAATCCGTGTATTGCCCCACCTGGACTCCCTTGATCCCTTTCTTGGTTTTGAAGTAAACTCCATGAAATCCTCTAGAACCTTCCAAAACATTCCGAAACCTTCTAGAATCTCCATACAAACACTCCGGAACATTTCCCAACTTAGAAAATGATCCCCAATATATGAATCTTATTCTCCGGACTATTCTGGATCTCCTCGTGATGTCCCGGATCCATTCCGAGACTCCGAACAACATTCGGTCTCCAACGCAAATTCCATATCTACTTAAAACAACTTCGAACCTTAAGTGTGTCACCCTACGGTTCGTGAATATGCAGACATGATGAAGACACCTATCCGATCAATAACCATCAGCAGGATCTGGAGATCCATAACGGCTCCCACATACTCAACGATTACTTCGTGATCGATAGAACCATTTAACATACGAAACCAATTCCCTTTGTCACGCGATATTCTACTTATCCGAGGTTTGATCGTCAGTATCTTCATATCTAGTTCTTCCTCGTTACTGATAAGTACTCTTTACTCGTTCCATTTTATGTCATCCCTTGTGACCTAGTCACATGCTTGCAAGCTATCTAGATGACATTCCACCGAGAGGGCCTAGAGTATATCTATCTGTCATATGGATGGACAAATCCCAATCTTAGTCTATGCGCTTCAACACATACTTTTAGAATACCCAATGACACCTTTATAACCGCCCAGTTACGAAGCGGCGTTTGATGTCATCAAAGTACCCATCCGGTGATGGCGATTAATATAACCTCATGGTTGAAGGATTAGGTTACTATGTATTTCAAAGCTTACAGCAATACGAACTTAATGACTTGATCTTATGCTACGCTTACGATGGGTGTGTGTCCATCACATCATTCTCCTAATGATATAACCTTGTTATTAATCACATCCAATGTCCATGATCAGGAAACCATGATCATCAATCAATCAACAAGCTAGTTCAACAAGAGGCTTACTAGGGACTCTTTTATGTTTACAAAACACACAAGTATTTGTGTTTCCTAATAATAGAATTATAGCATGGGATGTAAACATTCACCATAAACACAAAGATATAATAATAACCACTTTTATTATTGCCTCTTGGGCATATCTCCAACTAACAACAACTAGAGTCATTGCATGTGTGTTCTTTTCACATACCACATATGCATCCACCAGTGTCATTGCATGTGTGGTCTTTTCACAATCCACTTATGGATCCACCAGTGTCATTGCATGTGTGTTCTTTTTACTAACAACAACAAAAGTCATTTCATGTGTGTTCTTTTCACATACCACATATGGATCCACCAGTGTCATTGCATGTGTGTTCTTTTCACAATCCACCTATGGATCCACCAGTGTCATTGCATGTGTGCTCTTTTTACTAACAACAACCAGAGTCATTGCATGTGTGATCTCTTCAGAGACCACACATGGATCCACCAGTGTCATTGCATGTGTGTTCTTTTTACTAACAACAACCAGATTCATTGAAATGTGTGTTCTCTTCAGAGACCACACATGGATCCACCAGTGTCATTGCATGTGTGGTCTTTGAAGAGACCACACATGGATCCACCAGTGTCATTGCATGTGTGTTCTTTTTACTAACAACAACTGGAGTCATTGCATGTGTGTTCTTTTCACATACCACATATGGATCCAGCAGTGTCATTGCATGTGTGCTCTTTTCACAATCCACCTATGCATCCACCTGTGTCATTGCATGTGTGTTCTTTTTACTAACAACAACCAGAGTCATTGCATGTTTGTTCTTTTCACATACCACATATGGATCCACGAGTGTTATTGCATGTGTGTTATTTTTACAATCCACCTATGGATCCACCAGTGTCATTGCATGTGTATTCTTTTTACTAACAACAACCAGATTCATTGAAATGTGTGTTCTCTTCAGAGACCACACATGGATCCACCAATGTCATTGAAATGTGTGTTCTCTTCAGAGACCACATATGGATCCACCAGTGTCATTGCATGTGTGTTCTTTTTACTAACAACAACTGGAGTCATTGCATGTGTGTTCTTTTCACATACCACATATGGATCCACCAGTGTCATTGGATGTGTGCTCTTTTCAAAATCCACCAATGGATCCACCAGTGCCATTGCATGTGTGTTCTTTTTACTAACAACAACCAGAGTCATTGCATGTGTGTTCTTTTCACATACCATATATGGATCCACCAGTGTCATTGCATGTGTGTTCTTTTCACAATCCACCTATGGATCCACCAGTGTCATTGCATATGTGCTATTTTTACTAACAACAACCAGAGTCATTGCATGTGTGTTCTCTTCAGAAACCACACATGGATCCACCAGTGTCATTGCATGTGTGTTCTTTTTACTAACAACAACCAGAGTCATTGAAATGTGTGTTCTCTTTAGAAACCACACATGGATCCACCAGTGTCATGTCATGTGTGTTCTTTTTACTAACAACAACAGGAGTTATTGCATGTGTGTTCTTTTCACATACCACATATGGATCCACCAGTGTCATTGCATGTGTGCTCTTTTCACCATGCACCTCTGTATCCACCAGTGTCATTGCATGTCTGTTCTTTTTACTAATAATAACCAGAGTCATTGCATGTGTGTTCTTTTCACATACCACGTAGGGATCCACCAGTGTCATTGCATGTGTGTTCTTTTCACAATCCACCTATGGATCCACCAGTGTCATTCCATGTGTGCTCTTTTTACTAACAACAACCAGAGTCATTGCATGTGTGTTCTCTTCAGAGACCACACATGGATCCACCAGTGTCATTGCATGTGTGTTCTTTTTACTAACAACAACCAGAGTCATTGAAATGTGTGTTCTCTTCAAAGACCACACATGGATCCACCAGTGTCATTGCATGTGTGGTCTGGTCTCTGAAGAGACCACACATGGATCCACCAGTGTCATTGCATGTGTGTTCATTTTAGTAACAACTAGAGTCATTGCATGTGTGTTCTTTTCACATACCACATATGGATCCACCAGTGTCATTGCATGTGTGCTCTTTTCACAATGCACCTATGTATCCACTGGTGTCATTGCATGTGTGTTCTGTTTACTAACAATAACCATAGTCATTGCATGTGTGTTCTTTTGAGAGACCACACATGGATCCACCAGTGTCATTCCATGTGTATTCTTTTTACTAACAACAACCAGAGTCGTAGAAAGGTGTGTTCTCTTTAGAGACCACACATGGATCCACCAGTGTCATTGCATGTGTGTTATCTTCAAAGACCACACATGGATCCACCAGTGTCATTGCATGTGTGTTCTTGTTACTAACAACAACTAGAGTCATTGCATGTGTGTTCTTTTCACATACCACATATGCATCCACCAGTGTCATTGCATGTGTGGTCTTTTCACAATCCACCTATGGATCCAACAGTGTCATTGCATGTGTGTTCTTTTTACTAACAATAACCAGAGTCATTGCATGTTTGTTCTTTTCACATACCACATATGGATCCACTAGTGTCATTGAATGTGTGTTCTTTTCACAATCCACCTACGGATCCACCAGTGTCATTGCATTTGTGCTCTTTTTACTAACAACAACCAGAGTCATTGCATGTGTGTTCTCTTCAGAGACCACATATGGATCCACCAGTGTCATTGCATGTGTGTTCTTTTTACTAACAACAAGCAGAGTCATTGAAATGTGTGTTCTCTTCAGGTACCACACTTGGATCCACCACTGTCATTGCATGTGTGGTCTCTAAAGAGACCACAGATGGATCCACCAATGTCATTGCATGTGTGTTCTTTTTACTAACAACAACTGGAGTCATTGCATGTGTATTCTTTTCACATACCACATATGGATCCACCAGTGTCATTACATGTGTGCTCTTTTCACAATCCACCTATGGATCCACTAGTGTCATTGCATGTGTGTTCCTTATACTAACAACAACCAGAGTCATTGCATGTTTGTTCTTTTCACATACCACATATGGATCCACCAGTGTTATTGCATGTGTGTTATTTTTACAATCCACCTATGGATCCACCAGTGTCATTGCATGTGTATTCTTTTTACTAACAACAACCAGATTCATTGAAATGTGTGTTCTCTTCAGAGACCACACATGGATCCACCAGTGTCATTGAAATGTGTGTTCTCTTCAGAGACCACATATGGATCCACCAGTGTCATTGCATGTGTGGTCTCTAAAGAGACCACAGATGGATCCACTTGTGTCATTGCATGTGTGTTCTTTTTACTAACAACAACTGGAGTCATTGCATGTGTGTTCTTTTCACATACCACATATGGATCCACTAGTGTCATTGGATGTGTGCTCTTTTCACAATCCACCAATGGATCCACCAGTGTCATTGCATGTGTGTTCTTTTTACTAACAACAACCAGAGTCATTGCATGTGTGTTCTTTTCACATACCATATATGGATCCACCAGTGTCATTGCATGTGTGTTCTTTTCACAATCCACCTATGGATCAACCAGTGTCATTGCATATGTGCTATTTTTACTAACAACAACCAGAGTCATTGCATGTGTGTTCTCTTCAGAAACCACACATCGATCCACCAGTGTCATTGCATGTGTGTTCTTTTTACTAACAACAACCAGAGTCATTGAAATGTGTGTTCTCTTCAGAAACCACACATGGATCCACCAGTGCCATGTCATGTGTGTTCTTTTTACTAACAACAACTGGAGTTATTGCATGTGTGTTCTTTTCACATACCACATATGGATCCACCAGTGTCATTGCATGTGTGCTCTTTTCACAATGCACCTCTGTATCCACCAGTGTCATATCATGTCTGTTCTTTTTACTAATAATAACCAGAGTCATTGCATGTGTGTTCTTGTCACATACCACATAGCGATCCACCAGTGTCATTGCATCTGTGTTCTTTTCACAATCCACCTATGGATCCACCAGTGTCATTGCATGTGTGCTCTTTTTACTAACAACAACCAGAGTCATTGCATGTGTTCTTCTTGAGACCACACATGGATCCACCAGTGTCATTGCATGTGTGTTCTTTTTACTAACAACAACTAGAGTCATTGAAATGTGTGTTCTCTTCAGAGACCACACATGGATCCACCAGTGTCATTGCATGTGTGGTCTGGTCTCTGAAGAAACCACACATGGATCCACCAGTGTCATTGCATGTGTGTTCATTTTAGTAACAACTAGAGTCATTGCATGTGTGTTCTCTTCACATACCACATATGGATCCACTAGTTTCATTGCATGTGTGCTCTTTTCACAATGCACCCATGTATACACGCGTGTCATTGCATGTGTGTTCTTTTTACTAACAATAACCAGAGTCATTGCATGTGTGTTCTTTTGAGAGACCACACATGGATCCACCAGTGTCATTCCATGTGTATTCTTTTTACTAACAACAACCAGAGTCGTTGAAATGTGTGTTCTCTTCAGAGACCACATATGGATCCACCAGTGTCATTGCATGTGTGGTCTCTAAAGAGACCACAAATGGATCCACTTGTGTCATTGCATGTGTGTTCTTTTTACTAACAACAACTAGAGTCATTGCATGTGTGTTCTTTTCACATACCACATATGGATCCACCAGTGTCATTGCATGTATGTTCTTTTTACTAACAACAACCAGAGTCATTGAAATGTGTGTTCTCTTCAAAGACCACACATGGATCCACCAGTGTTATTGCATGTGTGTTCTTTTTACTAACAACAACTGGAGTCATTTCATGTGTGTTCTTTTCACATACCACATATGGATCCACTAGTGTCATTGCATGTGTGCTCTTTTCACAATCCACCTATGGATCCACTAGAGCCATTGCATGTGTGTTCTTTTTACTAACAACAAACAGAGTCATTGCATGTGTGTTCTTTTCATTAACAACAACCAGAGTCATTGCATGTGTGTTCTGTTCACAATCCACCTATGGATCCACCAGTGTCATTGCATGTGTGCTCTTTTTACTAACAACATCCAGAGTCTTAGAGACCACACATGGATCCACCAGTGTCATTGAAATGTGTGTTCTTTTTACTAACAACAACTAGAGTCATTGCATGTGTGTTCTTTTCACATACCACATATGGATCCACCAGTGTCATTGCATGTGTGCTCTTTTAACAAACAACATATGGATCCAACACATTCATTGAATGTGTGTTCTTTTAACTAACAACAACCAGAGTCATTGCATGTGTGTTCTTTTCACATACCACATATGGATCCACCACTGTCATTGCATGTGTGTTCTTTTCACAATCCACCTATGGATCCACCAGTGTCATTGCATGTGTGCTCTTTTTACTAACAACAACCAGAGTCATTCCATGTGTGTTCTTTTCACATACCACATATGGATCCACCAGTGTCATTGCATGTGTGTTCTTTTCACAATCCACCTATGGATCCACCAGTGTCATTGCATGTGTGCTCTTTTTACTAACAACCAGAGTCATTGCATGTGTGTTCTCTTCAGAGACCACACATGGATCCACCAGTGTCATTGCATGTGTGTTATTTTACTAACAACAACCAGAGTCATTGAAATGTGTGTTCTCTTCAGAGACCACACATGGATCCACTAGTGTCATTGCATGTGTGTTCTTTTTACTAACAAGAACTGAGTCATTGCATGTGTGTTCTTTTCACATACCACATATGGATCCACCAGTGTCATTACATGTGTGTTCTTTTTACTAACAACAACTGGAGTCTTTGCTTGTGTGTTCTTTTCACATACCACATATGGATTCTCCAGCGTCATTGTAATGTGTGTTCTCTTCACAGACCACCAATGGATCCACCAGTGTCATTGCATGTGTGTTCTTTTTACTAACAACAACCAGAGTCATTGCATGTGTGTTCTTTTCACATACCATATGGATCCACCAGTGTCATTGCATGTGTGTTCTTTTCACAATCCACCTATGGATCCACCAGTGTCATTGCATGTGTGCTATTTTTACTAACAACAACCAGAGTCATTGCATGTGTGTTCTTTTGAAACCACACATGGATCCACCGTGTCATTGCATGTGTGTTCTTTTTACTAACAACAACCGAGTCATTGAAATGTGTGTTCTCTTCAAACCACACATGGATCCACCAGTGCCATGTCATGTGTGTTCTTTTTACTAACAACAAGTGGAGTTATTGCATGTGTGTTCTGTTCACATACCACATATGGATCCACCCGTGTCATTGCATGTGCGCTCTTTTCACAATCCACCTATGGATCTACCAGTGTCATTTCATGTGTGTTCTTTTTACTAACAACAACCAGAGTCATTGCATGTGTGTTCTTGTCACATACCACATATGGATCCACCAGTGTCATTGCATGTGTGTTCTTTTCACAATCCACCTATGGATCCACCAGTGTCATTGCATGTGCTCTATTTTTACTAACAACAACCAGAGTCATTGCATGACTGTTCTCTTGAGACCACACATGGATCCACCATCATTGCATGTGTGTTCTTTTTACTAACAACAACTAGAGTCATTGAAATGTGTGTTCTCTTCAGAGACCACACATGGATCCACCAGTGTCATTGCATGTGTGGTCTGGTCTCTGAAGAAACCACACATGGATCCACCAGTGTCATTGCATGTGTGTTCATTTTAGTAACAACTAGAGTCATTGCATGTGTGTTCTTTTCACATACCACATATGGATCCACTAGTGTCATTGCATGTGTGCTCTTTTCACAATGCACCTATGTATCCACTGGTGTCATTGCATGTGTGTTCTTTTTACTAACAATAACCAGAGTCATTGCATGTGTGTTCTTTTGAGAGACCACACATGGATCCACCAGTGTCATTCCATGTGTATTCTTTTTACTAACAACAACCAGAGTCGTTGAAATGTGTGTTCTCTTCAGAGACCACATATGGATCCACCAGTGTCATTGCATGTGTGGTCTCTAAAGAGACCACAAATGGATCCACTTGTGTCATTGCATGTGTGTTCTTTTTACTAACAACAACTAGAGTCATTGCATGTGTGTTCTTTTCACATACCACATATGGATCCACCAGTGTCATTGCATGTATGTTCTTTTTACTAACAACAACCAGAGTCATTGAAATGTGTGTTCTCTTCAAAGACCACACATGGATCCACCAGTGTTATTGCATGTGTGTTCTTTTTACTAACAACAACTGGAGTCATTTCATGTGTGTTCTTTTCACATACCACATATGGATCCACTAGTGTCATTGCATGTGTGCTCTTTTCACAATCCACCTATGGATCCACTAGAGCCATTGCATGTGTGTTCTTTTTACTAACAACAAACAGAGTCATTGCATGTGTGTTCTTTTCATAAACCACATATGGATTCACCAGTGTCATTGCATGTGTGTTCTATTCACAATCCACCTATGGATCCACCAGTGTCATTGCATGTGAGCTCTTTTTACTAACAACAACCAGAGTCATTACATGTGTGTTCTCTTTAGAGACCACACATGGATCCACTAGTGTCATTGCATGTGTGTTCTTTCTACTAACAACAACTAGAGTCATTGTATGTGTGTTCTTTTCACATACCACATATGGATCCACCAGTGTCATTGCATGTGTGCTCTTTTCAAAAAACACCTATGGATCCACCAGTGTCATTGCATGTGTGTTCTTTTTACTAACAACAACCAGAGTCATTGCATGTGTGTTCTTTTCACATACCACATATGGATCCACCACTGTCATTGCATGTGTGTTCTTTTCACAATCCACCTATGGATCCACCAGTGTCATTGCATGTGTTCTCTTTTTACTAACAACAACCAGAGTCATTCCATGTGTGTTCTTTTCACATACCACATATGGATCCACCAGTGTCATTGCATGTGTGTTCTTTTCACAATCCACCTATGGATCCACCAGTGTCATTGCATGTGTGCTCTTTTTTACTAACAACAACCAGAGTCATTGCATGTGTGTTCTCTTCAGAGACCACACATGGATCCACCAGTGTCATTGCATGTGTGTTATTTTTACTAACAACAACCAGAGTCATTGAAATGTGTGTTCTCTTCAGAGAACACACATGGATCCACTAGTGTCATTGCATGTGTGTTCTTCTTACTAACAACAACTGGAGTCATTTCATGTGTGTTCTTTTCACATACCACATATGGATCCACTAGTGTCATTACATGTGTGTTCTTTTTACTAACAACAACTGGAGTCATTTCATGTGTGTTCTTTTCACATACCACATATGGATTCACCAGTGTCATTGAAATTTGTCTTCTCTTCAGAGACCACACATGGATCCACCAGTGTCATTGCATGTGTGTTCTTTATACTAACAACAACTGGAGTCATTGCATGTGTGTTCTTTTCACATACCACATACGGATCCACCAGTGTCATTGCATGTGTGCTCTTTTCACAATCCACCTATGGATCCACTAGTGTCATTGCATGTGTGTTCTTTTTAACAACAACAACCAGAGTCATTGCATGTGTGTTCTTTTCACATACCACATATGGATCCACCAGTGTCATTGCATGTGTGTTCTTTTCACAATCCACCTATGGATCCACTAGTGGCATTGCATTTGTGCTCTTTTTACTAACAACAACCAGAGTCATTGCATGTGTGTTCCCTTTAGAGACCACACATGGATCCACCAGTGTCATTGCATGTGTGTTCTTTTTACTAACAACAACCAGAGTCATTGCATGTGTGTTCTTTTTACATACCACATATGGATCCACCAGTGTCATTGCATGTGTGTTCTTTTCACAATCCACATATGGATCCACCAGTGTCATTGCATGTGTGCTCTTTTTACTAACAACAACCAGAGTCATTGCATGTGTGTTCTTTTCAGAGACCACACATGGATCCACCAGTGTCATTGCATGTATGTTCTTTTTACTAACAACAACCAGAGTCATTGAAATGTGTGTTCTCTTCAAAGACCACACATGGATCCACCAGTGTTATTGCATGTGTGATCTTTTTACTAACAACAACTGGAGTCATTTCATGTGTGTTCTTTTCACATACCACATATGGATCCACTAGTGTCATTGCATGTGTGCTCTTTTCACAATCCACCTATGGATCCACCAGAGCCATTGCATGTGTGTTCTTTTTACTAACAACAAACAGAGTCATTGCATGTGTGTTCTTTTCATAAACCACATATGGATTCACCAGTGTCATTGCATGTGTGTTCTATTCACAATCCACCTATGGATCCACCAGTGTCATTGCATGTGAGCTCTTTTTACTAACAACAACCAGAGTCATTACATGTGTGTTCTCTTTAGAGACCACACATGGATCCACCAGTGTCATTGCATGTGTGTTCTTTTTACTAACAACAACTAGAGTCATTGTATGTGTGTTCTTTTCACATACCACATATGGATCCACCAGTGACATTGCATGTGTGCTCTTTTCAAAAAACACCTATGGATCCACCAGGGTCATTGCATGTGTGTTCTTTTTACTAACAACAACCAGAGTCATTGCATGTGTGTTCTTTTCACATACCACATATGGATCCACCAGTGTCATTGCATGTGTGTTCTTTTCACAGTCCACCTATGGATCCACCAGTGTCATTGCATGTGTTCTCTTTTTACTAACAAAAACCAGAGTCATTGCATGTGTGTTCTTTTCACATACCACATATGGATCCACCAGTGTCATTGCATGTGTGTTCTTTTCACAATCCACCTATGGATCCACCAGTGTCATTGCATGTGTGCTCTTTTTTACTAACAACAACCAGAGTCATTGCATGTGTGTTCTCTTCAGAGACCACACATGGATCCACCAGTGTCATTGCATGTGTGTTATTTTTACTAACAACAACCAGAGTCATTGAAATGTGTGTTCTCTTCAGAGAACACACATGGATCCACTAGTGTCATTGCATGTGTTTTCTTCTTACTAACAACAACTGGAGTCATTTCATGTGTGTTCTTTTCACATACCATATATGGATCCACTAGTGTCATTACATGTGTGTTCTTTTTACTAACAACAACTGGAGTCATTTCATGTGTGTTCTTTCACATACAACCTATGGATACATCATTGTCATTTTAATGTGTGTTCTCTTCAGAGACCACACATGGATCCACCAGTGTCATTGCATGTGTGTTCTTTTTACTAACAACAACTGGAGTCATTGCATGTGTGTTCTTTTCACATACCACATACGGATCCACCAGTGTCATTGCATGTGTGCTCTTTTCACAATCCACCTATGGATCCACCAGTGTCATTGCATGTGTGTTCTTTTTAACAACAACAACCAGAGCCATTGCATGTGTGTTCTTTTCACATACCACATATGGATCCACCAGTGTCATTGCATGTGTGTTCTTTTCACAATCCACCTATGGATCCACTAGTGGCATTGCATTTGTGCTCTTTTTACTAACAACAACCAGAGTCATTGCATGTGTGTTCCCTTTAGAGACCACACATGGATCCACCAGTGTCATTGCATGTGTGTTCTTTTTACTAACAACAACCAGTGTCATTGAAATGTGTGTTCTCTTTAGAGACCACACATGGATCAGCTAGTGTCATTGCATGGGTGGTCTCTAAAGAGACCACACATGGATCCGCCGGTGTCATTGCATGTGTGTTCTTTTTACTTGCAACAACTGGAGTCATTGCATGTGTGTTCTTTTCACATACCACATATGGATCTACCAGTGTCATTGCATGTGTGCTCTTTTCACAATCCACCTATGGATCCACCAGTGTCATTGCATGTGTGTTCTTTTCCTAACAACAACCAGAGTCATTCCATGTGTGTTCTTTTCACATACCACATATGGATCCACCAGTGTCATTGCATGTGTGTTCTTTTCACAATCCACCTATGGATCCACTAGTGTCATTTCATGTGTTCTCTTTTTACTAACAACAACCAGAGTCATTGCATGTGTGTTCTTTTCACATACCACATATGGATCCACCAGTGTCATTGCATGTGTGTTCTTTTCACAATCCACCTATGGATCCACCAGTGTCATTGCATGTTTGTTCTTTTTACTAACAACAACTGGAGTCATTGCATGTGTGTTCTTTTCACATACCACATATGGATCTACCAGTGTCATTGCATGTGTGCTCTTTTAACAATCCACCTATGGATCCACCAGTGTCATTGCATGTGTGTTCTTTTTACTAACAACAACAAAATTCATTTCATGTGCGTTCTTTTCACATACCACATATGGATCCACCAGTGTCATTGCATGTGTGCTCTTTTCACAATCCACCTATGGATCCACCACTGTCATTGCATGTGTGTTCTTTTTAACAACAACCAGAGTCATTGCATGTGTGTTCTTTTCACATACCACATATGGATCCACCAGTGTCATTGCATGTGTGTTCTTTTCACAATCCACCTATGGATCCACTAGTGTCATTGCATTTGTGCTCTTTTTACTAACAACGACCAGAGTCATTGCATGTGTGTTCCCTTCAGAGACCACACATGGATCCACCAGTGTCATTGCATGTGTGTTCTTTTTACTAATAACAACCAATGCCATTGAAATGAGTGTTCTCTTCAGAGACCACACATGGATCAGCTAATTTCATTGCATGTGTGGTCTCTGGATCCGCCAGTGTCATTGCATGTGTGTTCTTTTTACAAACAACAACTAGAGTCATTGCATGTGTGTTCTTTTCACATACCACATATGGATCTACCAGTGTCATTGCATGTGTGCTCTTTTCACAATCCACCTATGGATCCACCAGTGTCATTGCATGTGTGCTCTTTTCACAATCCACCTATGGATCCACCAGTGTCATTGCATGTGTGTTCTTTTTACTAACAACAACCAGAGTCATTGCATGTGTGTTCTTTTTACATACCACATATGGATCCACCAGTGTCATTGCATGTGTGTTCTTTTCACAATCCACATATGGATCCACCAGTGTCATTGCATGTGTGCTCTTTTTACTAACAACAACCAGAGTCATTGCATGTGTGTTCTCTTCAGACAACACATGGATCCTGATGTCATTGCATGTATGTTCTTTTACTAACAACAACCAGAGTCATTGAAATGTGTGTTCTCTTCAAAGACCACACATGGATCCACCAGTGTTATTGCATGTGTGTTCTTTTTACTAACAACAACTGGAGTCATTTCATGTGTGTTCTTTTCACATACCACATATGGATCCACTAGTGTCATTGCATGTGTGCTCTTTTCACAATCCACCTATGGATCCACCAGAGCCATTGCATGTGTGTTCTTTTTACTAACAACAAACAGAGTCATTGCATGTGTGTTCTTTTCATAAACCACATATGGATTCACCAGTGTCATTGCATGTGTGTTCTATTCACAATCCACCTATGGATCCACCAGTGTCATTGCATGTGAGCTCTTTTTACTAACAACAACCAGAGTCATTACATGTGTGTTCTCTTTAGAGACCACACATGGATCCACCAGTGTCATTGCATGTGTGTTCTTTTTACTAACAACAACTAGAGTCATTGTATGTGTGTTCTTTTCACATACCACATATGGATCCACCAGTGACATTGCATGTGTGCTCTTTTCAAAAAACACCTATGGATCCACCAGGGTCATTGCATGTGTGTTCTTTTTACTAACAACAACCAGAGTCCTTGCATGTGTGTTCTTTTCACATACCACATATGGATCCACCAGTGTCATTGCATGTGTGTTCTTTTCACAGTCCACCTATGGATCCACCAGTGTCATTGCATGTGTTCTCTTTTTACTAACAAAAACCAGAGTCATTGCATGTGTGTTCTTTTCACATACCACATATGGATCCACCAGTGTCATTGCATGTGTGTTCTTTTCACAATCCACCTATGGATCCACCAGTGTCATTGCATGTGTGCTCTTTTTTACTAACAACAACCAGAGTCATTGCATGTGTGTTCTCTTCAGAGAACACACATGGATCCACTAGTGTCATTGCATGTGTTTTCTTCTTACTAACAACAACTGGAGTCATTTCATGTGTGTTCTTTTCACATACCACATATGGATCCACTAGTGTCATTACATGTGTGTTCTTTTTACTAACAACAACTGGAGTCATTTCATGTGTGTTCTTTTCACATACCACATATGGATTCACCAGTGTCATTGAAATTTGTGTTCTCTTCAGAGACCACAGATGGATCCACCAGTGTCATTGCATGTGTGTTCTTTATACTAACAACAACTGGAGTCATTGCATGTGTGTTCTTTTCACATACCACATACGGATCCACCAGTGTCATTGCATGTGTGCTCTTTTCACAATCCACCTATGGATCCACCAGTGTCATTGCATGTGTGTTCTTTTTAACAACAACAACCAGAGCCATTGCATGTGTGTTCTTTTCACATACCACATATGGATCCACCAGTGTCATTGCATGTGTGTTCTTTTCACAATCCACCTATGGATCCACTAGTGGCATTGCATTTGTGCTCTTTTTACTAACAACAACCAGAGTCATTGCATGTGTGTTCCCTTTAGAGACCACACATGGATCCACCAGTGTCATTGCATGTGTGTTCTTTTTACTAACAACAACCAGTGTCATTGAAATGTGTGTTCTCTTTAGAGACCACACATGGATCAGCTAGTGTCATTGCATGGGTGGTCTCTAAAGAGACCACACATGGATCCGCCGGTGTCATTGCATGTGTGTTCTTTTTACTTGCAACAACTGGAGTCATTGCATGTGTGTTCTTTTCACATACCACATATGGATCTACCAGTGTCATTGCATGTGTGCTCTTTTCACAATCCACCTATGGATCCACCAGTGTCATTGCATGTGTGTTCTTTTTACTAACAACAACCAGAGTCATTCCATGTGTGTTCTTTTCACATACCACATATGGATCCACCAGTGTCATTGCATGTGTGTTCTTTTCACAATCCACCTATGGATCCACTAGTGTCATTTCATGTGTTCTCTTTTTACTAACAACAACCAGAGTCATTGCATGTGTGTTCTTTTCACATTCCACATATGGATCCACCAGTGTCATTGCATGTGTGTTCTTTTCACAATCCACCTATGGATCCACCAGTGTCATTGCATGTTTGTTCTTTTTACTAACAACAACTGGAGTCATTGCATGTGTGTTCTTTTCACATACCACATATGGATCTACCAGTGTCATTGCATGTGTGCTCTTTTAACAATCCACCTATGGATCCACCAGTGTCATTGCATGTGTGTTCTTTTTACTAACAACAACAAAATTCATTTCATGTGCGTTCTTTTCACATACCACATATGGATCCACCAGTGTCATTGCATGTGTGCTCTTTTCACAATCCACCTATGGATCCACCACTGTCATTGCATGTGTGTTCTTTTTAACAACAACCAGAGTCATTGCATGTGTGTTCTTTTCACATACCACATATGGATCCACCAGTGTCATTGCATGTGTGTTCTTTTCACAATCCACCTATGGATCCACTAGTGTCATTGCATTTGTGCTCTTTTTACTAACAACAACCAGAGTCATTGCATGTGTGTTCCCTTCAGAGACCACACATGGATCCACCAGTGTCATTGCATGTGTGTTCTTTTTACTAACAACAACCAGTGTCATTGAAATGTGTGTTCTCTTTAGAGACCACACATGGATCAGCTAGTGTCATTGCATGGGTGGTCTCTAAAGAGACCACACATGGATCCGCCGGTGTCATTGCATGTGTGTTCTTTTTACTTGCAACAACTGGAGTCATTGCATGTGTGTTCTTTTCACATACCACATATGGATCTACCAGTGTCATTGCATGTGTGCTCTTTTCACAATCCACCTATGGATCCACCAGTGTCATTGCATGTGTGTTCTTTTTACTAACAACAACCAGAGTCATTCCATGTGTGTTCTTTTCACATACCACATATGGATCCACCAGTGTCATTGCATGTGTGTTCTTTTCACAATCCACCTATGGATCCACTAGTGTCATTTCATGTGTTCTCTTTTTACTAACAACAACCAGAGTCATTGCATGTGTGTTCTTTTCACATTCCACATATGGATCCACCAGTGTCATTGCATGTGTGTTCTTTTCACAATCCACCTATGGATCCACCAGTGTCATTGCATGTTTGTTCTTTTTACTAACAACAACTGGAGTCATTGCATGTGTGTTCTTTTCACATACCACATATGGATCTACCAGTGTCATTGCATGTGTGCTCTTTTAACAATCCACCTATGGATCCACCAGTGTCATTGCATGTGTGTTCTTTTTACTAACAACAACAAAATTCATTTCATGTGCGTTCTTTTCACATACCACATATGGATCCACCAGTGTCATTGCATGTGTGCTCTTTTCACAATCCACCTATGGATCCACCACTGTCATTGCATGTGTGTTCTTTTTAACAACAACCAGAGTCATTGCATGTGTGTTCTTTTCACATACCACATATGGATCCACCAGTGTCATTGCATGTGTGTTCTTTTCACAATCCACCTATGGATCCACTAGTGTCATTGCATTTGTGCTCTTTTTACTAACAACGACCAGAGTCATTGCATGTGTGTTCCCTTCAGAGACCACACATGGATCCACCAGTGTCATTGCATGTGTGTTCTTTTTACTAATAACAACCAATGCCATTGAAATGAGTGTTCTTTTCAGAGACCACACATGGATCAGCTAATTTCATTGCATGTGTGGTCTCTGGATCCGCCAGTGTCATTGCATGTGTGTTCTTTTTACAAACAACAACTGGAGTCATTGCATGTGTGTTCTTTTCACATACCACATATGGATCTACCAGTGTCATTGCATGTGTGCTCTTTTCACAATCCACCTATGGATCCACCAGTGTCATTGCATGTGTGCTCTTTTCACAATCCACCTATGGATCCACCAGTGTCATTGCATGTGTGTTCTTTTTACTAACAACAACCAGAGTCATTGCATGTGTGTTCTTTTTACATACCACATATGGATCCACCAGTGTCATTGCATGTGTGTTCTTTTCACAATCCACATATGGATCCACCAGTGTCATTGCATGTGTGCTCTTTTTACTAACAACAACCAGAGTCATTGCATGTGTGTTCTCTTCAGAGACCACACATGGATCCACCAGTGTCATTGCATGTATGTTCTTTTTACTAACAACAACCAGAGTCATTGAAATGTGTGTTCTCTTCAAAGACCACACATGGATCCACCAGTGTTATTGCATGTGTGTTCTTTTTACTAACAACAACTGGAGTCATTTCATGTGTGTTCTTTTCACATACCACATATGGATCCACTAGTGTCATTGCATGTGTGCTCTTTTCACAATCCACCTATGGATCCACCAGAGCCATTGCATGTGTGTTCTTTTTACTAACAACAAACAGAGTCATTGCATGTGCGTTCTTTTCATAAACCACATATGGATTCACCAGTGTCATTGCATGTGTGTTCTATTCACAATCCACCTATGGATCCACCAGTGTCATTGCATGTGAGCTCTTTTTACTAACAACAACCAGAGTCATTACATGTGTGTTCTCTTTAGAGACCACACATGGATCCACCAGTGTCATTGCATGTGTGTTCTTTTTACTAACAACAACTAGAGTCATTGTATGTGTGTTCTTTTCACATACCACATATGGATCCACCAGTGTCATTGCATGTGTGCTCTTTTCAAAAAACACCTATGGATCCACCAGTGTCATTGCATGTGTGTTCTTTTTACTAACAACAACCAGAGTCATTGCATGTGTGTTCTTTTCACATACCACATATGGATCCACCAGTGTCATTGCATGTGTGTTCTTTTCACAATCCACCTATGGATCCACCAGTGTCATTGCATGTGTTCTCTTTTTACTAACAACAACCAGAGTCATTGCATGTGTGTTCTTTTCACATACCACATATGGATCCACCAGTGTCATTGCATGTGTGTTCTTTTCACAATCCACCTATGGATCCACCAGTGTGATTGCATGTGTGCTCTTTTTTACTAACAACAACCAGAGTCATTGCATGTGTGTTATTTTTACTAACAACAACCAGAGTCATTGAAATGTGTGTTCTCTTCAGAGAACACACATGGATCCACTAGTGTCATTGCATGTGTGTTCTTCTTACTAACAACAACTGGAGTCATTTCATGTGTGTTCTTTTCACATACCACATATGGATCCACTAGTGTCATTACATGTGTGTTCTTTTTACTAACAACAACTGGAGTCATTTCATGTGTGTTCTTTCACATACCACATATGGATTCACCAGTGTCATTGAAATTTGTGTTCTCTTCAGAGACCACACATGGATCCACCAGTGTCATTGCATGTGTGTTCTTTATACTAACAACAACTGGAGTCATTGCATGTGTGTTCTTTTCACATACCACATACGGATCCACCAGTGTCATTGCATGTGTGCTCTTTTCACAATCCACCTATGGATCCACCAGTGTCATTGCATGTGTGTTCTTTTTAACAACAAAAACCAGAGTCATTGCATGTGTGTTCTTTTCACATACCACATATGGATCCACCATTGTCATTGCATGTGTGTTCTTTTCACAATCCACCTATGGATCCACTAGTGGCATTGCATTTGTGCTCTTTTTACTAACAACCAGAGTCATTGCATGTGTGTTCCCTTTAGAGACCACACATGGATCCACCAGTGTCATTGCATGTGTGTTCTTTCTACTAACAACAACCAGTGTCATTGAAATGTGTGTTCTCTTTAGAGACCACACATGGATCAGCTAGTGTCATTGCATGGGTGGTCTCTAAAGAGACCACACATGGATCCGCCAGTGTCATTGCATGTGTGTTCTTTTTACTTGCAACAACTGGAGTCATTGCATGTGTGTTCTTTTCACATACCACATATGGATCTACCAGTGTCATTGCATGTGTGCTCTTTTCACAATCCACCTATGGATCCACTAGTGTCATTGCATGTGTTCTATTTTTACTAACAACAACCAGAGTCATTGCATGTGTGTTCTTTTCACATACCACATATGGATCCACCAGTGTCATTGCATGTGTGTTCTTTTCACAATCCACCTATGGATCCACCAGTGTCATTGCATGTGTGTTCTTTTTACTAACAACAACTGGAGTCATTGCATGTGTGTTCTTTTCACATACCACATATGGATCTACCAGTGTCATTGCATGTGTGCTCTTTTAACAATCCACCTATGGATCCACCAGTGTCATTGCATGTGTGTTCTTTTTAACAACAACCAGAGTCATTGCATGTGTGTTCTTTTCACATACCACATATGGATCCACCAGTGTCATTGCATGTGTGTTCTTTTCACAATCCACCTATGGATCCACTAGTGTCATTGCATTTGTGCTCTTTTTACTAACAACGACCAGAGTCATTGCATGTGTGTTCCCTTCAGAGACCACACATGGATCCACCAGTGTCATTGCATGTGTGTTCTTTTTACTAACAACAACCAGTGCCATTGAAAAGAGTGTTCTCTTCAGAGACCACACATGGATCAGCTAA
Source organism: Avena insularis (assembly GCA_023614405.1). NCBI lineage: Eukaryota > Viridiplantae > Streptophyta > Magnoliopsida > Poales > Poaceae > Avena > Avena insularis. The sequence goes on along the minus strand of JAJUPC010000485.1, from coordinate 113,242 downwards.
TTTCATTGCATGTGTGGTCTCTGGATCCGCTAGTGTCATTGCATGTGTGTTCTTTTTACAAACAACAACTGGATTCATTGCATGTATGTTCTTTTCACATACCACATATGGATCTACCAGTGTCATTGCATATGTGCTCTTTTCACAATCCACCTATGGATCCACCAGTGTCATTGCATGTGTGTTCTTTTTACTAACAACAACAAAAGTCATTTCATGTGTGTTCTTTTCACATACCACATATGGATCCACCAGTGTCATTGCATGTGTGTTCTTTTCACAATCCACCTATGGATCCACCAGTGTCATTGCATGTGTGCTCTTTTTACTAACAACAACCAGAGTCATTGCATGTGTGTTCTCTTCAGAGACCACACATGGACCCACCAGTTTCATTGCATGTGCGTTCTTTTTACTAACAATAACCAGAGTCATTGAAATGTGTGTTCTCTTCAGAGACCACACATGGATCCACCAGTGTCATTGAAATGTGTGTTCTCTTGAGAGACCACACATGGATCCACCAGTGTCATTGCATGTGTGGTCTCTAAAGAGACCACACATGGATCCACCAATGTCATTGCATGTGTGCTCTTTTTACTAACAACAACCAGAGTCATTGCATGTGTGTTCTCTTCAGAGACCACACATGGATCCACCAGTGTCATTGCATGTGTGTTATTTTTACTAACAACAACCAGAGTCATTGAAATGTGTGTTCTCTTCAAAGACCACACATGGATCCACCAGTGTCATTGCATGTGTGTTCTTTTTACTAACAACAACTGGAGTCATTTCATGTGTGTTCTTTTCAAATACCACATATGGGTCCACCAGTGTCATTGCATGTGTGCTCTTTTCACAATCCACCTATGGATCCACCAGATCCATTGCATGTGTGTTCTTTTTACTAACAACAACTGGAGTCATTGCATGTGTGTTCTTTTCACATACCACATATGGATCCACCAGTGTCATTGCATGTGTGGTCTTTTCACAATCCACCTATGGATCCACCATTGTCATTGCATGTGTGTTCTTTTTACTAACAACAAACAGAGTCATTGCATGTGTGTTCTTTTCACAAACCACATATGGATCCACCAGTGTCATTGCATGTGTGTTCTTTTCACAATCCACCTATGGATCCACCAGTGTCGTTTCATGTGAGCTCTTTTTACTAACAACAACCAGAGTCATTACATGTGTGTTCTCTTTAGAGACCACACATGGATCCACCAGTGTCATTGCATGTGTGTTCTTTTTACTAACAACAACTAGAGTCATTGCATGTGTGTTCTTTTCACATACCACATATGGATCCACCAGTGTCATTGCATGTGTGCTCTTTTCACAAAACACCTATGGATCCACCAGTGTCATTGCATGTGTGTTCTTTTTACTAACAACAACCAGAGTCATTTCATGTGTGTTCTTTTCACATACCACATATGGATCCACCAGTGTCATTGCATGTGTGTTCTTTTCACAATCCACCTATGGATCCACCAGTGTCATTGCATGTGTTCTCTTTTTACTAACAACAACCAGAGTTATTGCATGTGTGTTCTTTTCACATACCACATATGGATCCACCAGTGTCATTGCATGTGTGTTCTTTTCACAATCCACCTATGGATCCACCAGTGTCATTGCATGTGTGCTCTTTTTTACTAACAACAACCAGAGTCATTGCATGTGTGTTCTCTTCAGAGACCACACATGGATCCACCAGTGTCATTGCATGTGTGTTATTTTTACTAACAATAATCAGAGTCATTGAAATGTGTGTTCTCTTCAGAGAACACACATGGATCCACTAGTGTCATTGCATGTGTGTTCTTCTTACTAACAACAACTGGAGTTATTTCATGTATGTTCTTTTCACATACCACATATGGATCCACTAGTGTCATTACATGTGTGTTCTTTTTACTAACAACAACTTAGGCATTTCATGTGTGTTCTTTTCACATACCACATATGGATCCACCAGTGTCATTGAAATTTGTGTTCTCTTCAGAGAGCACACATGGATCCACCAGTGTCATTGCATGTGTGTTCTTTATACTACTAACAGCTGGAGTCATTGCATGTGTGTTCTTTTCACATACCACATACGGATCCACCAGTGTCATTGCATGTGTGCTCTTTTCACAATCCACCTATGGATCCACCAGTGTCATTGCATGTGTGTTCTTATTAACAACAACAACCAGAGTCATTGCATGTGTGTTCTTTTCACATACCACATATGGATCCACCAGTGTCATTGCATGTGGGTTCTTTTCACAATCCACCTATGGATCCACTAGTGTCATTTCATTTGTGCTCTTTTTACTAACAACATCCAGAGTCATTGCATGTGTGTTCCCTTTAGAGATCACACATGGATCCACCAGTGTCATTGCATGTGTGTTCTTTTTACTAACAACAACCAGTGTCATTGAAATGTGTGTTCTCTTCAGAGACCACACATGGATCAGCTAGAGTCATTGCATGGGTGGTCTCTAAAGAGACCACACATGGATCCGCCAGTGTCATTGCATGTGTGTTCTTTTTACTAACAACAACTGGAGTCATTGCATGTGTGTTCTTTTCACATACCACATATGGATCTACCAGTGTCATTGCATGTGTGCTCTTTTCACAATCCACCTATGGATCCACCAGTGTCATTGCATGTGTGTTCTTTTTACTAACAACAACCAGAGTCATTGCATGTGTGTTCTTTTCACTTACCACATATGGATCCACCAGTGTCATTGCATGTGTGTTCTTTTCACAATCCACCTATGGATCCACTAGTGTCATTGCATGTGTTCTCTTTTTACTAACAACAACCAGAGTCATTGCATGTGTGTTCTTTTCACATACCACATATGGATCCACCAGTGTCATTGCATGTGTGTTATTTTCACAATCCACCTATGGATCCACCAGTGTCATTGCATGTGTGTTCTTTTCATATACCACATATGGATCCACCAGTGTCATTGCATGTGTGCTCTTTTCATAATGCACCTATGTATCCACCGGTGTCATTGCATGTGTGTTCTTTTTACTAACTACAACCAGAGTCATTGCATGTGTGTTCTTTTCACATACCACATATGGATCCACCAGTGTCATTGCATGTGTTCTCTTTTCACAATCCACCTATGGATCCACCACTGTCATTGCATGTGTGTTCTTTTTAACAACAACCAGAGTCATTGCATGTGTGTTCTTTTCAGATACCACATATGGATCCACCAGTGTCATTGCATGTGTGTTCTTTTCACAATCCACCTACGGATCCACTAGTGTCATTGCATTTGTGCTCTTTTTACTAACAATAACCAGAGTCATTGCATGTGTGTTCCCTTCAGAGACCACACATGGATCCACCAGTGTCATTGCATGTGTGTTCTTTTTACTAACAACAACCAGTGCCATTGAAATGAGTGTTCTCTTCAGAGACCACACATGGATCAGTTAGTTTCATTGCATGTGTGGTCTCTAAGGAGACCACACATGGATCCGCCAGTGTCATTGCATGTGTGTTCTTTTTACTAACAACAACTGGAGTCATTGCATGTGTGTTCTTTTCACATACCACATATGGATCTACCAGCGTCATTGCATGTGTGATCTTTTCACAATCCACCTATGGATCCACCAGTGTCATTGCATGTGTGTTATTTTTACTAACAACAACAAAAGTCATTTCATGTGTGTTCTTTTCACATACCACATATGGATCCACCAGTGTCATTGCATGTTTGTTCTTTTCACAATCCACCTATGGATCCACCAGTGTCATTGCATGTGTGCTCTTTTTAATAACAACAACCAGAGTCATTGCATGAGTGTTCGCTTCAGAGACCACACATGGACCCACCAGTTTCATTGCATGTGCGTTCTTTTTACTAACAATAACCAGAGTCATTGAAATGTGTGTTCTCTTCAGAGACCACACATGGATCCACCAGTGTCATTGAAATGTGTGTTCTCTTGAGATACCACACATGGATCCACCAGTGTCATTGCATGTGTGGTCTCTAAAGAGACCACACATGGATCCACCAATGTCATTGCATGTGTGCTATTTTTACTAACAACAACTAGAGTCATTGCATGTGTGTTCTCTTCAGAGACCACACATGGATCCACCAGCGTCATTGCATGTGTGTTATTTTTACTAACAACAACCAGAGTCATTGAAATGTGTGTTCTCTTCAAAGACCACACATGGATCCACTAGTGTCATTGCATGTGTGTTCTTTTTACTAACAACAACTGTAGTCATTTCATGTGTGTTCTTTTCCAATACCACATATGGATCCACCAGTGTCTTTGCATGTGTGCTCTTTTCACAATCCACCTATGGATCCACCAGATCCATTGCATGTGTGTTCTTTTTACTAACAACAACTGGAGTCATTGCATGTGTGTTCTTTTCACATACCGCATATGGATCCACCAGTGTCATTGCATGTGTGGTCTTTTCACAATCCACCTATGGATCCACCAGTGTCATTGCATCTGTGTTCTTTTTACTAACAACAAACAGAGTCATTGCATGTGTGTTCTTTTCACAAACCACATATGGATCCACCAGTGTCATTGCATGTGTGTTCTTTTCACAATCCACCTATGGATCCACCAGTGTCGTTGCATGTGAGCTCTTTTTACTAACAACAACCAGAGTCATTACATGTGTGTTCTCTTTAGAGACCACACATGGATCCACCAGTGTCATTGCATGTGTGTTCTTTATACTAACAACAACAAGAGTCATTGCATGTGTGTTCTTTTCACATACCACATACGGATCCACCAGTGTCATTGCATGTGTGCTCTTTTCCCAATCCACCTATGGATCCACCAGTGTCATTGCATGTGTGTTCTTTTTAACAACAACAACCAGAGTCATTGCATGTGTGTTCTTTTCACATACCACATATGGATCCACCAGTGTCATTGCATGTGTGTTCTTTTCACAATCCACCTATGGAACCACCAGTGTCATTGCATGTGTGATCCTTTTTACTAACAACAACCAGAGTTATTGCATGTGTGTTCTTTTCACATACCACATATGGATCCACAAGTGTCATTGCATGTGTGTTCTTTTCACAATCCACCTATGGATCCACCAGTGTCATTGCATGTGTGCTCTTTTTTACTAACAACAACTAGAGTCATTGCATGTGTGTTCTCTTCAGAGACCATACATGGATCCACCAGTGTCATTGCATGTGTGTTATTTTTACTAACAATAACCAGAGTCATTGAAATGTGTGTTCTCTTTAGAGAACACACATGGATCCACTAGTGTCATTGCATGTGTGTTCTTCTTACTAACAACAACTAGAGTTATTTCATGTGTGTTCTTTTCACATACCACATATGGATCCACTAGTGTCATTACATGTGTGTTCTTTTTACTAACAACAACTAGAGTCATTTCATGTGTGTTCTTTTCACATACCACATATGGATCCACCAGTGTCATTGAAATTTGTGTTCTCTTCAGAGACCACACATGGATCCACCAGTGTCATTGCATGTGTGTTCTTTATACTAACAACAACTGGAGTCATTTCATGTGTGTTCTTTTCACATACCACATACGGATCCACCAGTGTCATTGCATGTGTGCTCTTTTCACAATACACCTATGGATCCACCAGTGTCATTGCATGTGTGTTCTTTTAAACAACAACAACCAGAGTCATTGTATGTGTGTTCTTTTCACATACCACATATGGATCCACCAGTGTCATTGCATGTGTGTTCTTTTCACAATCCACCTATGGATCCACTAGTGTCATTGCATTTGTGCTCTTTTTACTAACAACAACCAGAGTCATTGCATGTGTGTTCTCTTTAGAGACCACACATGGATCCACCAGTGTCATTGCATGTGTGTTCTTTTTACTAACAACAACCAGTGTCATTGAAATGTGTGTTCTCTTCAGAGACCACACATGGATCAGCTAGAGTCATTGCATGGGTGGTCTCTAAAGAGACCACACATGGATCCGCCAGTGTCATTGCATGTGTGTTCTTTTTACTAACAACAACTAGAGTGATTGCATGTGTGTTCTTTTCACATACCACATATGGATCTACCAGTGTCATTCCATGTGTGCTCTTTTCACAATCCACCTATGGATCCACCAGTGTCATTGCATGTGTGTTCTTTTTACTAACAACAACCAGAGTCATTGCATGTGTGTTCTTTTCACATACCACATATGGATCCACCAGTGTCATTGCATGTGTGTTCTTTTCACAATCCACCTATGGATCCACTAGTGTCATTGCATGTGTTCTATTTTTACTAACAACAACTAGAGTCATTGCATGTGTGTTCTTTTCACATACCACATATGGATCCACCAGTGTCATTGCATGTGTGTTATTTTCACAATCCACCTATGGATCCACCAGTGTCATTGCATGTGTGTTCTTTTTACTAACAACAACTAGAGTCATTGCATGTGTGTTCTTTTCATATACCACATATGGATCTACCAGTGTCATTGCATGTGTGCTCTTTTCATAATGCACCTATGTATCCACCGGTGTCATTGCATGTGTGTTCTTTTTACTAACTACAACCAGAGTCATTGCATGTGTGTTCTTTTCACATACCACATATGGATCCACCAGTGTCATTGCATGTGTGCTCTTTTCACAATCCACCTATGGATCCACCACTGTCATTGCATGTGTGTTCTTTTTAACAACAACCAGAGTCATTGCATGTGTGTTCTTTTCACATACCACATATGGATCCACCAGTGTCATTGCATGTGTGTTCTTTTCACAATCTACCTATGGATCCACTAGTGTCATTGCATTTGTGCTCTTTTTACTAACAACAACCAGAGTCATTGCATGTGTGTTCCCTTCAGAGACCACACATGGATCCACCAGTGTCATTGCATGTGTGTTCTTTTTACTAACAACAACCAGTGCCATTGAAATGAGTGTTCTCTTCAGAGACCACACATGGATCAGTTAGTTTCATTGCATGTGTGGTCTCTAAAGAGACCACACATGGATCCGCCAGTGTCATTGCATGTGTGTTCTTTTTACTAACAACAACTGGAGTCATTGCATGTGTGTTCTTTTCACATACCACATATGGATCTACCAGTGTCATTGCATGTGTGCTCTTTTCACAATCCACCTATGGATCCACCAATGTCATTGCATGTGTGCTCTTTTTACTAACAACAACCAGAGTCATTGCATGTGTGTTCTCTTCAGAGACCACACATGGATCCACCAGTGTCATTGCATGTGTGTTCTTTTTACTAACAACAACCAGAGTCATTGAAATGTGTGTTCTCTTCAGAGACCACACATGGATCCACCAATGCCATTGCATATGTGTTCTTTTTACTAACAACAACTGGAGTCATTGCATGTGTGTTCTTTTCACATACCACATATGCATCCACCAGTGTCATTGCATGTGTGCTCTTTTCACAATGCACCTATGTATCCACCAGTGTCATTGCATATGTGTTGTTTTTACTAACAACAACAAAAGTCATTTCATGTGTGTTCTTTTCACATACCACATATGGATCCACCAGTGTCATTGCATTTGTGTTCTTTTCACAATCCACCTATGGTTCCACCAGTGTCATTTCATGTGTGCTCTTTTTACTAACAACAACCAGAGTCATTGCATGTGTGTTCTCTTCAGAGACCACACATGGACCCACCAGTTTCATTGCATGTGCGTTCTTTTTACTTACAATAACCAGAGTCATTGAAATGTGTGTTCTCTTCAGAGACCACACATGGATCCACCAGTGTCATTGAAATGTGTGTTCTCTTGAGAGACCACACATGGATCCACCAGTGTCATTGCATGTGTGGTCTCTAAAGAGACCACACATGGATCCACCAATGTCATTGCATGTGTGCTCTTTTTACTAACAACAACCAGAGTCATTGCATGTGTGTTCTCTTCAGAGACCACACATGGATCCACCAGCGTCATTCATGTGTGTTCTTTTTACTAACAACAACCAGAGTCATTGAAATGTGTGTTCTCTTCAAAGACCACACATGGATCCACCAGTGTCATTGCATGTGTGTTCTTTTTACTAACAACAACTGGAGTCATTTCATGTGTGTTCTTTTCAAATACCACATATGGATCCACCAGTGTCATTGCATGTGTGCTCTTTTCACAATCCACCTATGGATCCACCAGATCCATTGCATGTGTGTTCTTTTTACTAACAACAACTGGAGTCATTGCATGTGTGTTCTTTTCACATACCGCATATGGATCCACCAGTGTCATTGCATGTGTGGTCTTTTCACAATCCACCTATGGATCCACCAGTGTCATTGCATGTGTGTTCTTTTCACATACCACATATGGATCCACCAGTGTCATTGCATGTGTGTTCTTTTCACAATCCACCTATGGATCCACCAGTGTCATTGCATGTGTGCTCTTTTTTACTAACAACAACCAGAGTCATTGCATGTGTGTTCTCTTCAGAGACCACACATGGATCCACCAGTGTCATTGCATGTGTGTTATTTTTACTAACAACAACCAGAGTCATTGAAATGTGTGTTCTCTTCACATACCACATATGGATCCACCAGTGTCATTGCATGTGTGTTATTTTTACTAACAACAACCAGAGTCATTGAAATGTGTGTTCTCTTCACATACCACATATGGATCCACCAGTGTCATTGCATGTGTGTTCTTTTCACAATCCACCTATGGATCCAGTAGTGTCATTGCATTTGTGCTCTTTTTACTAACAACAACCAGAGTCATTGCATGTGTGTTCCCTTTAGAGACCATACATGGATCCACCAGTGTCATTGCATGTGTGTTCTTTTTACTAACAACAACCAGTGTCATTGAAATGTGTGTTCTCTTCAGAGACCACACATGGATCAGCTAGTGTCATTGCATGGGTGGTCTCTAAAGAGACCACACATGGATCAGCTAGTGTCATTGCATGTGTGTTCTTTTTACTAACAACAACCAGAGTCATTGCATGTGTGTTCTTTTCACATACCACATATGGATCTACCAGTGTCATTGCATATGTGCTCTTTTCACAATCCACCTATGGATCCACCAGTGTCATTGCATGTGTGTTCTTTTTACTAACAACAACCAGAGTCATTGCATGTGTGTTCTTTTCACATACCACATATGGATCCACCAGTGTCATTGCATGTGTGTTGTTTTCACAATCCACCTATGGATCCACTAGTGTCATTGCATGTGTTCTCTTTTACTAACAACAGAGTCATTGCATGTGTGTTTTTTCACATACCACATATGGATCCACGATTGTCATTGCATGTGTGTTCTTTTCACACTCCACCTATGGATCCACCACTGTCATTGCATGTGTGTTCTTTCTACTAACAACAACTGGAGTCATTGCATGTGTGTTCTTTTCTAATACCACATATGGATCTACTAGTGTCATTGCATGTGTGCTCTTTTCACAATCCACCTATGGATCCACCAGTGTCATTGCATGTGTGTTCTTTTTACTAACAACAACAAAAGTCATTTCATGTGCGTTCTTTTCACATACCACATATGGATCCACAGTGTCATTGCATGTGTGTTCTTTTCACAATCCACCTATGGATCCACCACTTGTCATTGCATGTGTGCTCTTTTACTAACAACAAGAGTCATTGCATGTGTGTTCTCTTCAGAGACCACATGCATCCACCTGATGTCATTGCATGTGCGTTCTTTTTACTAACAATAAAAGTCATTGAAATGTGTGTTCTCTTGAGAGACACATGGATCCTGATGTCATTGGATGTTTTTTCTTTTTACTAACAACAACCAGATTCATTGAAATGTGTGTTCTTTTCACATACCACATATGGATCCACCAGTGTCATTGCATGTGTGCTCTTTTCACAATCCACCTATGGATCCAACAGTGTCATTGCATGTGTGTTCTTTTTACTAACAACAACTGGAGTCATTGCATGTGTGTTCTTTTCACGTACCACATATGGATCCACCAGTGTCATTGCATGCGTGTTCTTTTCATAATCCACCTATGGAACCACCAATGTCATTGTAGGTGTGTTCTTTTTACTAACAACAACCAGACTCATTGCATGTGTGTTCTTTTCACATACCACATATGGATCACCAGTGTCATTGCATGTGTGCTCTTTTCACAATGCACCTATGTATCCACCGGTGTCATTGCATGTGTGTTCTTTTTACTAACAACAAACAGAGTCATTGCATGTGTGTTCTTTTCACAATCCACTTATGGATCCACTTGTGTCATTGCATGTCTGCTCTTTTTACTAACAATAACCAGAGTCATTGCATGTGTGTTCTCTTCAGAGACCACACATGGATCCACCAGTGTCATTGCATGTGTGTTATTTTTACTAACAACAACCAGTGTCATTGAGATGTGTGCTCTCTTCACAATCCACCTATGGATCCACCAGTGTCATTGCATGTGTGTTCTTTTTACTAACAACAACCAGAGTCATTGCATGTGTGTTCTTTTCACATACCACATATGGATCCACCAGTGTCATTGCATGTGTGTTCTTTTCACAATCCACCAATGGATCCACCAGTGTCATTACATGTGTGCTCCTTTTACTAACAACAACTTGAGTCATTTCATGTGTGTTCTCATCAGAGACCACACATGGATCCACCAGTGTCATTGCATTTGTGTTCTTTTTACTAACAACAACTAGAGTCATTGCATGTGTGTTCTCTTCAGAGACCACACATGGATCAGCTAGTGTCATTGCATGGGTGGTCTCTAAAGAGACCACACATGGATCCGCCAGTGTCATTGCATGTGTGTTCTTTTTACTAACAACAACTGGAGTCATTGCATGTGTGTTCTTTTCACATACCACATATGGATCTACCAGTGTCATTGCATATGTGCTCTTTTCATAATCCACCTATGGATCCACCAGTGTCATTGCATGTGTGTTCTTTTTACTAACAACAACCAGAGTCATTGCATGTGTGTTCTTTTCACATACCACATATGGATCCACCAGTGTCATTGCATGTGTGTTCTTTTCACAATCCACCTATGGATCCACTAGTGTCATTGCATGTGTTCTCTTTTTACTAACAACAGCCAGAGTCATTGCATGTGTGTTTTTTTCACATACCACATATGGATCCACCAGTGTCATTGCATGTGTGTTCTTTTCACAATCCACCTATGGATCCACCAGTGTCATTGCATGTGTGTTCTTTTTACTAACAACAACTGGAGTCATTGCATGTGTGTTCTTTTCACATACCACATATGGATCTACCAGTGTCATTGCATGTGTGCTCTTTTCACAATCCACCTATGGATCCACCAGTGTCATTGCATGTGTGTTCTTTTTACTAACAACAACAAAAGTTATTTCATGTGCGTTCTTTTCACATACCACAAATGGATCCACCAGTGTCATTGCATGTGTGTTCTTTTCACAATCCACCTATGGATCCACCACTATCATTGCATGTGTGCTCTTTTTACTAACAAAAACTGGAGTCATTGCATGTGTGTTCTTTTCACATACCACATACGGATCCACCAGTGTCATTGCATGTGTGTTCTTTTCACAATCCACCTATGGATCCACCAGTGTCATTGCATTTGTGTTCTTATTAACAACAACAACCAGAGTCATTGCATGTGTGTTCTTTTCACATACCACATATGGATCCACCAGTGTCATTGCATGTGTGTTCTTTTCACAATCCACCTATGGATCCACTAGTGTCATTGCATTTGTGCTCTTTTTACTAACAACAACCAGAGTCATTGCATGTGTGTTCCCTTTAGAGACCACACATGGATCCACCAGTGTCATTGCATGTGTGTTCTTTTTACTAACAACAACCAGTGTCATTGAAATGTGTGTTCTCTTCAGAGACCACACATGGATCAGCTAGTGTCATTGCATGGGTGGTCTCTAAAGAGACCACACATGGATCCCTTGATGTCATTGCATGTGTGTTCTTTTTACTAACAACAACCAGAGTCATTGCATGTGTGTTCTTTTCACATACCACATATGGATCTACCAGTGTCATTGCATATGTGCTCTTTTCACAATCCACCTATGGATCCACCAGTGTCATTGCATGTGTGTTCTTTTTACTAACAACAACCAGAGTCATTGCATGTGTGTTCTTTTCACATACCACATATGGATCCACCAGTGTCATTGCATGTGTGTTGTTTTCACAATCCACCTATGGATCCACTAGTGTCATTGCATGTGTTCTCTTTTTACTAACAACAGCCAGAGTCATTGCATGTGTGTTTTTTTCACATACCACATATGGATCCACCAGTGTCATTGCATGTGTGTTCTTTTCACAATCCACCTATGGATCCACCAGTGTCATTGCATGTGTGTTCTTTTTACTAACAACAACTGGAGTCATTGCATGTGTGTTCTTTTCACATACCACATATGGATCTACCAGTGTCATTGCATGTGTGCTCTTTTCACAATCCACCTATGGATCCACCAGTGTCATTGCATGTGTGTTCTTTTTACTAACAACAACAAAAGTCATTTCATGTGCGTTCTTTTCACATACCACATATGGATCCACCAGTGTCATTGCATGTGTGTTCTTTTCACAATCCACCTATGGATCCACCACTGTCATTGCATGTGTGCTCTTTTTACTAACAACAAGCAGAGTCATTGCATGTGTGTTCTCTTCAGAGACCACACATGCATCCACCAGTGTCATTGCATGTGCGTTCTTTTTACTAACAATAAAAGTCATTGAAATGTGTGTTCTCTTCAGAGACCACACATGGATCCACCAGTGTCATTGCATGTGTGTTCTTTTTACTAACAACAACCAGATTCATTGAAATGTGTGTTCTTTTCACATACCACATATGGATCCACCAGTGTCATTGCATGTGTGCTCTTTTCACAATCCACCTATGGATCCAACAGTGTCATTGCATGTGTGTTCTTTTTACTAACAACAACTGGAGTCATTGCATGTGTGTTCTTTTCACGTACCACATATGGATCCACCAGTGTCATTGCATGCGTGTTCTTTTCATAATCCACCTATGGAACCACCAATGTCATTGCAGGTGTGTTCTTTTTACTAACAACAACCAGACTCATTGCATGTGTGTTCTTTTCACATACCACATATGGATCACCAGTGTCATTGCATGTGTGCTCTTTTCACAATGCACCTATGTATCCACCGGTGTCATTGCATGTGTGTTCTTTTTACTAACAACAAACAGAGTCATTGCATGTGTGTTCTTTTCACAATCCACTTATGGATCCACTTGTGTCATTGCATGTCTGCTCTTTTTACTAACAATAACCAGAGTCATTGCATGTGTGTTCTCTTCAGAGACCACACATGGATCCTGATGTCATTGCATGTGTGTTATTTTTACTAACAACAACCAGTGTCATTGAGATGTGTGCTCTCTTCACAATCCACCTATGGATCCACCAGTGTCATTGCATGTGTGTTCTTTTTACTAACAACAACCAGAGTCATTGCATGTGTGTTCTTTTCACATACCACATATGGATCCACCAGTGTCATTGCATGTGTGTTCTTTTCACAATCCACCAATGGATCCACCAGTGTCATTACATGTGTGCTCCTTTTACTAACAACAACTTGAGTCATTTCATGTGTGTTCTCATCAGAGACCACACATGGATCCACCAGTGTCATTGCATTTGTGTTCGTTTTACTAACAACGACCATAGTCACTGAAATGTGTGTTCTCTTCAGAGACCACACATGGATCCACTAGTGTCATTGCATGTGTGGTGTCTGCAAAGACCACACATGGATCCACCAGTGTCAGTGCATGTGTGTTCTTTTTACTAACAACAACTAGAGTCATTGCATTTGTGTTCTTTTCATATACCACATATGGATCCACCAGTGTCATTGCATGTGTGCTCTTTTCATAATGCACCTATGTATCCACCGGTGTCATTGCATGTGTGTTCTTTTTACTAACTACAACCGGAGTCATTGCATGTGTGTTCTTTTCACATACCACATATGGATCCACCGGTGTCATCGCATGTGTGTTCTTTTCACAGTCCACCTATGGATCCACCAGTGTTATTGCATGTGTGCTCTTTTTACTAACAACAACCAGAGTCATTGCATGTGTGTTCCCTTTAGAGACCACACATGGATCCAAGAGTGTCATTGCATGTGTGTTTTTTTACTAACAACAACCAGAGTCATTGAAATGTGTGTTCTCTTCAGAGACCACACATGGATCCACCAGTGTCATTGCATGTGTGTTCTCTTCAGAGACCACACATGGATCCACCAGTGTTATTGCATGTGTGTTCTTTTTACTAATAACAACTAGAGTCACTACATGTGTGTTCTTTTCACATACCACATATGGATCCACCAGTGTCATTGCATGTGTGCTCTTTTCACAATCCACCTATGGATCCACCAGTGTCATTGCATGTGTTTTTTTTTACTAACAACAACCAGAGTCATTGCATGTGTGTTCTTTTCACATACCACATATGGATCCACCAGTGTCATTGTATGTGTGCTCTTTTCACAATCCACCTATGGATCCACCAGTGTCATTGCATGTGAGTTCTTTTTATTAAAAACAACCAGAGTCATTGCATGTGTGTTCTTTTCACATACCACATATGGATCCACCAGTGTCATTGCATGTGTGTTCTTTTCACAATCCACCTATGGATCCACCAGTGTCATTGCATGTGTGCTCTTTTTTACTAACAACAACCAGAGTTATTGCATGTGTGTTCTCTTCAAAGATCACACATGGATCCACCAGTGTCATTGCATGTGTGTTATTTTTACTAACAACAACCAGAGTCATTGAAATGTGTGTTCTCTTCAGAGAACACACATGGATCCACTAGTGCCATTGCATGTGTGTTCTTTTTACTAACAACAACTGGAGTCATTTCATGTGTGTTCTTTTCACATACCACATATGGATCCACTAGTGTCATTACATGTGTGTTCTTTTTACTAACAACAACTGGAGTCATTTCATGTGTGTTCTTTTCACATACCACATATGGATCCACCAGTGTCATTGAAACTTGTGTTCTCTTCAGAGACCACACATGGATCCACCAGTGTCATTGCATGTGTGTTCTTTATACTAACAACAACTAGAGTCATTGCATGTGTGTTCTTTTCACATACCACATACGGATCCACCAGTGTCATTGCATGTGCGCTCTTTTCACAATCCACCTATGGATTCACCAGTGTCATTGCATGTGTGTTCTTTTTAACAACAACAACAACCAGAGTCATTGCATGTGTGTTCTTTTCAGATACCACATATGGATCCACCAGTGTCATTGCATGTGTGTTCTTTTCACAATCCACCTATGGATCCACTAGTGTCATTGCATTTGTGCTCTTTTTACTAACAACAACCAGAGTCATTGCATGTGTGTTCCCTTCAGAGACCACACATGGATCCACTAGTGTCATTGCATGTGTGTTCTTTTTACTAACAACAACCAGTGTCATTGAAATGTGTGTTCTCTAAAGAGACCACACATGGATCCGCAAGTGTCATTGCATGTGTGTTCTTTTTACTAACAACAAATGGAGTCATTCCATGTGTGTTCTTTTCACATACCACATATGGATCTACCAGTGTCATTGCATGTGTTCTCTTTTCACAATCCACCTATGGATCCACCAGTGTCATTGCATGTGTGTTCTTTTTACTAACAACAACAAAAGTCATTTCATGTGTGTTCTTTTCACATACCACATATGGATCCACCAGTGTCATTGCATGTGTGTTATTTTCACAATCCACCTATGGATCCACCAGTGTCATTGCATGTGTGCTCTTTTTACTAACAACAACCAGAGTCATTGCATGTGTGTTCTCTTCAGAGACCACACGTGGATCCACCAGTGTCATTGCATGTGCGTTCTTTTTACTAACAATAACCAGAGTCATTGAAATGTGTATTCTCTTCAGAGAACACACATGAATCCACCAGTGTCATTGCACTAGTGGAAACGAGGCCTTTGGTTGAGCCTGGAAATGGGCTTTAACACCGGTTCTTCTATGAACCGGTGTTAAAGGGGGGGCCTGTACCAGCGTGGCCCGTGCAGCAAAAAGGAGCCCCCCTTTAACACCGGTTCGTGGCACGAACCGGTGTTAAACCCTCGCACCGATGGCCAGCCCCCCTTTAACACCGATTCGTGGCTTGAACCGGTGTTAAAGGGGGGGCTATATAAGACACCGCACCCCACACCCCACTCTTCCATTTTTTCACTAACTCATTTTGGAGCCTAGCAAGAGGGTGTGAAGTGTGCTAGTTTGTGTTTTTTCAGATGCACAAGAGGTGTTGGTGAAATGCCGAGAGCTCAAAATAAGTTTTCTCGTTGCTCTTTCCTTCTCGGCCGAGGTCAACTATCCTTTCATGTGTCATTGATGTACTATATATATAAATGGTCATCTCCTATTATTTTTGATATATACTATATTAATGCAGATGAACCGGCAATGGATGTCTGGTGACCGCCGCACTTCGAAAGTACATTACGGGCCTCCAAAATTTCATCGTTGTGGCTAATGCAAACCGTGGTCACAATGGTTTTATGTGCTATCCGTGTGTTCACCGTCGAACAAGAAAGACTACTCAAATACCGAACCATTCACGCCCACCCGCTTGATCCGGTTTCATTCCCAGCTATAATTGTTGGACCAAGCACGGAGAAAAAGGGGTTGTGATGGAAGACAACGAAGAAGAGGATGATGACAACTATCATAATATGTATCCTGAATATGATGATACCGCAGCGGGGTAGATAATGAAGATCAAGAGGCGGCAGATGGGCCCGCTGATGGCGATCTTGGTCGGGCCATTCTTGATGCAAAGGAAGAATGTGAAACTGAAAAGGAGAAGTAGAAGCTGGAGCAGATGTTAAAGGATCACAAAACATTGTTGTACCCAACTTGCGAAGATGGCCACAAAAGCTAGGTACCACTGGATTTGCTGCAATGG
The DNA here is from genome assembly GCA_023614405.1 of Avena insularis. Taxonomy (NCBI): domain Eukaryota; kingdom Viridiplantae; phylum Streptophyta; class Magnoliopsida; order Poales; family Poaceae; genus Avena; species Avena insularis. The sequence continues at coordinate 96,157 of JAJUPC010000485.1, read as the reverse complement.
AAGGCGAGAACGGTGTGTTGACGGCACATTTTCAAAGTTGTTGGTAAAATGAAGAATCTTCTTCCAAGAAATAATGAGTTGCTTTCGGTACATACCAAGCAAAGAAGGTTGTACGCCCTCTAGGATTAGGCGTGCGAAGATACATGCTGCATTAATATGCATCCTCTACCGCGGTGAGAAATGCGAGAATTTGGATGCATGCCGGTATACCTTTGCCGCTGGTATAAGATCAAACAAGACGATCCTGGCGATGTTGAGGGAGGCCCCTAGGAAGAAGGTTCTGCCAAGGTTATGTGGTATGCTCCTATAATACCACGGTTAAAACGACTCTTGAAATAAAGAACATGCCAAGTTGTTGCGATGGAACATGGAAGACCGTAAGAAAGACGATGTTGAGACACCCGCTGATGGGTCACAGTGGATAAAAGTCGGCGAGAGTACCGGACTTGCGTGGCGCAAGGAACTTAAGGTTTGGTCTAAGTACAAATGGCATGAATCCTATTGGTGAGCAGAGCTGCATCCAGCACGGCTGTGACTCTATGTATCTATAACCTTCCTCCTTGGTTGTGTATGAAGAGGAAGTTCATTATGATGCCAGTGCTCATCCAAGGCCCGAGGCAACCCGGCAACGACATTGATGTGTACCTAAGGCCATTAGTTGAAGAACTTTTATAGCTGTGGGCCAAACCAGGTGTACGTATGTGGGATGAGCACAAAGGGGAGCCATTTGACCTACGAGCATTGCTTTTCGTAACCATCAATGATTGGCCTGCTCTTAGTAACATTTCAGGGCAGACAAACAAGGGATACAATGCATGCACACACTGTTTAGATGAGACTGAAAGTGTATATTTGGATAAATGTAAGAAGGTTGTGTACCTAGGGTATCGTCGATTTCTTCCGAACCTGCATCCAGTAAGAAAGAAAGGAAAGCATTTTATACGTCTAGCAGAACCCCGGAGGAAGCCTGTCCTGCGTACCGGTGAGGAGGTATTTGGTATGGTCAAGGACCTAGAAGTAATCTTTGGAAAAGGTCCTGGCAGTCTATCTATTCCGAATGACGATGCCGGACACGCGCCCATGTGGAAGAAGCAATCTATATTTTGGGACCTACCCTATTGGAAAGTCTTAGAGGTCCGCTCTTCAATCAACGTGATGCACGTGACGAAGAATGTTTGCGTGAACCTGCTAGGCTTCCTAGGAGTGTATGGGAAGACAAAAGATACACCGGAAGCACGGCAGGACCAGCAACGTCTGAAAGACCCTGAAGAGCCTATGCATCCTGAGAATGAGAAGGGTAAACGATGCCACTTAACTCCTGCCAGCTACGCTCTTACTAAAGCAGAGAAGGAAATCTTTTTTGAATGCCTGAGCAGTATCAAGGTCCCGTCTGGCTTCTTGTCGAATATAAAGGGAATAATAAATATGGCAGAGAAAAATTCCAAAACCTGAAGTCTCATGACTGCCACGTGATTATGACACAATTGCTTCCGATTGCATTGAGGGGGCTTCTACCTGAAAATGTTCGAGTACCCATTGTGAAGCTATGTGCATTCCTCAATGCAATATCTCAGAAGGTAATCGATCCGAAAGCCTACCAGGTTCTGCATGAGATGTGGCCCAATGTCTTGTCAGCTTTGAGTTGGTGTTCCCACCATCCTTCTTCAATATTATGACGCATCTCCTGGTTCACCTAGTAGAAGAGATTGCCATTCTCGGTCCTGTATTTCTACACAATATGTTCCCCTTTGAGAGGTACATGGGAGTCTTAAAGAAATATGTTCATAACCGTGCTAGGCCAGAAGGAAGCATCTCCAAGGGCTATGTAACAGAGGAGGTCATTGAGTTATGTGTTGATTTTATTCCTGACCTTAAGGCGATTGGTGTTCCAGAATCACGACATGAGGGGAGACTGCGTGGAAAAGGCACCCTAGGATATAAAGCAATGATATGTAGGGACGAGCATTCTCTCAATCAAGCACACTACATGGTTTTACAAAGATCTATCTTGGTTGCCCCTTATATCAATGAACACAAGAATTTAATACGTCTCAAACACCCGGGGCAGTCTGATGAATGGGTTATAAGTGAACACATGGCGAGTTTTGGCGGCTGGCTGCAAAGACTTCTCACGAATAACACCACTGTTGGGGATCAGCTGTACTTGTTGGCCAGGACACCATCTTCGACCGTATGTACTTTCCAAGGGTACGAGATAAATGGGAATACATTTTACACGATAGGCCAAGATAAAAAGAGCACCAACCAAAATAGTGGTGTCCGCTTCGATGCAGCAGAAGACAATGGGCAAAAGACCACGTATTATGGGTTCATAGAGGAGATATGGGAACTTGACTATGGACCTAATTTTAAGGTCCCCTTGTTTCGATGCAAATGGGTCAAGCTAACAGGAGGGGGGGTTGAGGTAGACATGAAGTACGGAATGACAACGGTGGATCTCAACAATCTTATGAAGGTAGACAAGAACTTAGACGAACCATTCGTCTTAGCCAATGATGTGGCTCAGGTTTTCTATGTGAAGGACATGTCTACCAAACCGAAAAAAAAGAAAAAATAAGCAAACAGATACATCACACGATGAGCCAAAGCGTCACATAGTTCTTTCAGGGAAAAGAAACATTGTGGGAGTGGAGGACAAGACAGACATGTCAGAAGATTATAATAAGTTTGATGAAATTCCGCCCTTCAGTGAAGACTGGCCCAACCATCTGTTAAGCGGTGTTGATACTCCATGGTTACGGTATTTTAATCATAAGATTGACTATATGTATTAATTGAGCCATTTTTGGCACACATATGTATCTCAACATGGAAATCAATGTCATATTTCTTACATTAATGTATATGTATTAAATGAGCCATTTTTCTTCCTTCTATTTCTTCCCTCCATTTTTCTTCCTGCCATTTTTTCCCGCCATTTTTTCCCGCCATTTTTCCTGCCATTTTTCTTCCCGCCATTTTTCTTCCCGCCAGTTCTTCATGTGCATACATGTGCATCATGGCATGGCAAACAATGTTGCAAGAGGAAGTTTTCCTTTTTATCGCACCAAAAAGGCATTTTCCATTTTCTAAGCATAAAAAACGGACGGTTTTGTGAAGCAACCACCAAATGGCTAATTCAAAAAACCACCACCACATTTTACAAAAATACTAGACCACCTTATATGGACAATGTACCAACAGGGGGATCTGAAACCTTTCCGTCCACCTCTGGTGAAAAAGACAAATTCCTGCCGAATCGGTAGGAAGTGGGTCGAATATGAACTACAGTACATGATACGATGCTCATGATTTTTACAAAAATCATTTTTAGGTTCACAATATGCTATTTTATCAAAAAATCCAATGCAAGTTGAGCGAGGCTTTGTAGATTCGAGTTTAAGTGTATACAAAGATGCGGCATTTAAATATCCAATCAATTCAAAAATGTTAATACAAAATAAAATATGATTTGCTCTAATAAAATAGGGTTAGATTCCTTTTTAGATGCTTAATATTTCTTATGTTCAAAGTTTTAGGATTTGACAATTTATTTTTGTTTGAATTGAATAATCAAAATTTACATATAAGTGTTTTAATCATTTTGAAAATTTTCATCTAAAGCAAATATAAAATGTTTTTACATGAATGGATAGATATTATTTTTCTGAAAATTATGATATATTATTCATATTTTTCTGAGTTGAAATGAATAAGATATGAAGTTTCTAAATTCATATCCTATTTTTTGAATTATAAATGCCCCCACCGCTTTAATGCATGAAATAAATGCCCCCCTTTAACACCGGTTCCAGTCACGAACCGGTGTTAAAGGGGGGGCACATTTATTTTGTTTCGCGTGTGCACACCCCTCCCCTTTAACACCGTTTCGTGGCTGGAACCGGTGTTAAAGAAGTAAGCTGAACAATTCTTTAACACGGTTCCACCATGAACCGGTGTTAAAGAAACTCTTAGCGCCTTCCTTCCTTCTTCTTCCCCCCAGATCAAAAGCGCTCCAGCCGTCGCCATCCCAGCGGGGCTTTCTGCGATTCTCTCCGCCACCACCCCAACCGCCACGGCTGACCTCGCAAGTTCTCTTTTTTTCATTTTTTTATTTTGTAGTATATAGTTGTAATTTTATTTGGTAGTGTAATATTATTTTGTGTGTAATATTATTTAGTAGTGTAATAGTACTGTATAGTTGTAATATTATTTAGTAGCTAGTGTAATATTATTTTGTAGTGTATATAGTTGTAATTTTCTAGTAGTATATTGTAATAGTAGTATATTGCATTACAGTAGTATATTATAATATTATTTTGTAGTGTATATAGTTGTAATATTATAGTAGTATATTGTAATAGTAGTATATTGCATTATAGTAGTATATTGTAATATTATAGCACTCCTCGCGGGCCCCCGCACTTAGGATTAGGGTGGTGGTGCTCGCAGACCCCGCACTTAGGGTTAGGGTGGTGGTGCTCATGGGCCCTGACTTAGGGTTAGGGTGGTGGTGCTCATGGCCCCCACTTAGGGGTTAGGGTGGTAGTGCTCACGGGCCCCCGCACTTAGGGTTAGGGTGGTAGTGCTCACGGGCCCCCGGACTTAGGGTTAGGGTGGTAGTGCTCGCGGGCCCCCCGCACTTAGGGTTAGGGTGGTGGTTCTCACGGGCCCCCGGACTTAGGGTTAGGGTGGTGGTGCTCGCGGGCCCCAGGACTTAGGGTTAAGATGGATGTGCTCATGGCCCCCAGACATAGGGTTAGGGTGGTAGTGCTCATGGGCCCCGTGCTTAGGTTAGGGTGGTAGTGCTCATGGGCCCCGGACTTAGGGTTAGGGTGGTAGTGCTCGTGGGCCCCCAGACTTAGGGTTAGGGTGGTAGTGCTCGCGGGACCCCGGACATAGGGTTAGGGTGGTAGTGCTCGCGGGCCCCCACACTTAGGGCTAGGGTGGTGGTGCTCGCGGGCCCCCGGACTTCGGGTTAGGGTGGTAGTGCTCGCGACCCAGCACTTAGGGTTAGGGTGGTGGTGCTCGTGGGCCCCCGGACTTAGGGTTAGGATGGTAGTGCTCGCGGCCCCCGGACTTAGGGTTAGGGTGGTAGTGCTCGCGGTCCCCCGTACTTAGGGTTAGGGTGGTAGTGCTCGCGGGCCTTCCTCTTCCTTCTTCCCCCCAGCCACGAACCGGTGTTAAAGGGGGGTTATAACGCGCGCCTTCCCCTTCCTTCTTCCCCCCAGCCAGATCGAAAGCGCGCGCGCTCCAGCCCTCGTCGTCGCCATCCATGGGGCTGCCTTCTCTCTCCGGCGCCACTACCCCAACCGCGCCCACTCACTCCCCGCCACCGCCACCACTCCCCGCCACCACTCCACCTGCCCAGGGTGCCCCCGCCGGTACCGCCCCTTCCCTTCCCCAGGTCTGCTACGTGGCGCGTGCGGTGACGGTAGCACGTGGCTGCGACGGCCTGTGCCGCGCAGCGTGCGGTGGGCGATCTTGCCGGGCCAGCGCCCCCGTCCAAGTTCTCTTTTTTTTCATTTTTTATTTTGTAGTATATAGTTGTAATTTTATTTGGTAGTGTAATATTATTTTGTGTGTAATATTATTTAGTAGTGTAATAGTAGTGTATAGTTGTAATATTATTTAGTAGCTAGTGTAATATTATTTTGTACTGTATATAGTTGTAATTTTCTAGTAGTATATTGTAATAGTAGTATATTGCATTACAGTAGTATATTATAATATTATTTTGTAGTGTATATAGTTGTAATATTATAGTAGTATATTTCATTATAGTAGTATATTGTAATAGTAGTATATTGCATTATAGTAGTATATTGTAATATTATAGCACTCCTCGCGGGCCCCCGCACTTAGGATTAGGGTGGTGGTGCTCATGAGCCCCGCCTTAGGGTTAGGTGGTGGTGCTCATGGCCGCCCCGCACTTAGGGTTAGGTGGTAGTGCTCACTCAGCCCCGCACTTAGGGTTAGGGTGGTAGTGCTCTTGAGCCCCGGACTTAGGGTTAGGGTGGTAGTGCTCGCGGGCCCCCCGCACTTAGGGTTAGGGTGGTGGTGCTCGCGGGCCCCAGGACTTAGGGTTAAGATGGATGTGATCGCGGGCCCCCAGACATAGGGTTAGGGTGGTAGTGCTTTCATGGGCCCCCACCAGGGGTTAGGGTGGTAGTGCTCATGGCCGCACTTAGGGTTAGGTGGTAGTGCTCATGACCCCCGGACTTAGGGTTAGGGTGGTAGTGCTCATGGGACCTGCACATAGGGTTAGGTGGTAGTGCTCATGGCCCCGCACTTAGGGTTAGGGTGGTGGTGCTCATGGCCCCGGACTTAGGGTTAGGGTGGTAGTGCTCGCGACCCAACACTTAGGGTTAGGGTGGTGGTGCTCGCGGGCCCCCGGACTTAGGGTTAGGATGGTGGTGCTCGCGGGCCCCCGGACTTAGGGTTAGGGTGGTAGTGCTCACGGGCCCCCGTACTTAGGGTTAGGGTGGTAGAGCTCGCGGGCCTTCCCCTTCCTTCTTCCCCCCAGCCACGAACCGGTGTTAAAGGGGGGGGTTATAACGCGCGCCTTCCCCTTCCTTCTTCCCCCCAACCAGATCGAGCTACAGAAGAAAAGCCCAGTCCGCATGCATCCGAGATTTCTCCGAATTAGGGTTTGGACCCCTCGGAACTCGTTTAAAATGATCAGGCATCCTTAGGGTTTTAATTTCATTTGTGTATTTTTGTATGAATAATATGTATATTTGTGTATGAATCCAAGTCCACTTGAATGTTTAGTCTCTTACTCTAGATAATATTATTGTTTTAGAAACTATGGATCCACTTAGTAGAAACCTTGAAAAAGAAGAAATAATGGAGAACATTATCGATGAGGACACCTCACAATATCTGAACTTGGAGGGACATGATGACAACTCAAGTAGTCATGGAGAAGATGAAGACTCCGGTGAACGCAATTTAATGATTACAAAGTCCGGCGAGGTATATGCATTGATTATGCCTCACGACTTCCACCAACAATCTTCTTCTACATGTATTAATTAACGCTTCTTTCTTCTTTTAGCCCTCTGGATCGACCAGCCAGCAACCATCTTATTCTACGAAAAAGAGCAAGTGAGGCGCGAGCCATCGGTTGAAAGATCGGGCAAAGTTCACGATTGAAGCAGTCCGTGTTGATGGCAGGCCGATGGAGCCCAAGAAGGCCGCAGACAAATTTGTACGTCGGGCTGGAGTTCTTGTTAGAGACCAAATCCCAATCATAATTGAATATTGGAATAAGCCAAAGAAGGGCGACGGTACCTTTGTCGATGAAAGATCCAAAGAAACGCTTTGGAATTCGCTGTTGGTAAATTTCACCCTTTCGCCAGAGGAGGATGAAAATAAACCGGTTATAAAGGAAAAGGTCAAAGAGTGGACTCTAAAGAAGATGGTGGCGCTTTCCATGGCGGAAGACAAAATTGAACAAATTTGTCAAAGCTCGCGAGACTCAGATTTGAAGACGCATATTATGCGAAGATAAGACCTCACATGGCGAATTTGTGGCATACAAGGAAGGTGCTATAGCTACAAAGAGGTGAAACCAATCGCTAAATGCCCGAAGAAGGAATATCACGGAGGGCGGTCGGTGGCTACATATCTCAGAGGCCTAAGTGGGAGGAAGCTGAGAAGGCCTGCTTGACAGAGGATCACACCCAGACACATGGGTGGGACCTACGTGCAAAGACTTGGTTCTACGGAATCGGGCAAGGTTGGACCCGAAACATGATTGTGTATCTTCCCAACCCTCCTTGCCAAACCCGTCCTCGAACTCATCACGACATACGAGGAAACAGCCGCCAGGACCTTCCATCCCGACAGAGAGAATGACTAGCTCACACGCCATCGGTAAAAGAACACCTGGACATGCACGAGGAACAGGGGGTATGGCGTGGAAGGATGGGTTTGCCGAGTGGAGCGACTCTTACAGATGGAGCGGCAGAAAAGAAAAAGAGCGTACAGAGCGGATGACACAGATAGAACATGCACTTGTGGCGCTGAAGGCGCAAGTGAATGCACAATGAAGAGCCATCAAGCTACCGCCCATCTCAGCGGCACAAAGAGCTGCATTGGAAGCTGCCGGGCTAGACTCTGCGGCGGAAGCAGCATGGCTTCCACGGAGAACGCATTACGCTTGAAATGGCGGGTCCTCGATACCCGTGGATGAGATCACGGAGAGCGAACACGCTGAGCTGCATGTGAGATTAATGGGCTTATCCATTAAGGTGGTCGGCTATGCCTTACCTTACGTAGCTGGTGGAACTTACCACGCCAACCGATTCCGGATGGTTATGCTATTGTCGGATGGATGAGGTTGTGAAGGAATATGAGGAAGCACAGCTTGACCATGCTACGGTGAAGGGAAACTCAACTCAAATTTGCGTGAAAACAACCATTCTTTGGAAGAAGGAACACATCATGCTTCCAAATTGGAGGCCAGCACCCCGCCGTCTCATGAGCCAGCTTAGCCATCTCTGCTCGCTGCAGCCATCTCTGGCGATTTAGCCATCTCGGCGCCACCACTCTCCGTAGCGCCGAGCCATCTCCGGCGTGCCAGCCATCTCCTGCCTGCCAGCCATCTCCGGCGCTTCAGCCATCTCCTCAGCGTAAGCGAAAGAGCACTGCCACGAAGAGCATCACTAGCACTACCACAAAGAGTTCAAAAAACTACGTCCCGCAGCCTTCCGCCAAGCCATTCCCGGTTTTACCGTGGAATCGCAGCGACGAGGAGACCAATAGGATCTCGGAAGAAGACGTCAAGAAATTCTTTGCACCTAGACAGGCCGAGCCAAAGGAGAAAATAGATCCGGCGGTGGTGGAGAAGTTTTACAAAAATCTTTTGAAACCTGAAACCCCACTTATGCCGGACTACGAGCGCCAGATTTTGAAGGCGGATGCAAGGCGCCGTAGGGAGACTGAAAGTAGCAGTCGTGTGGCACCCCAGAAAATAGTTCCCATGCTCGGAGAGCAGGAAAACCAATCATGCGCCCCGCTCCAAGTGTTCGACACACGGGACGCTCCTCCCGTAAATGATTACGAGGCAGAGCTACAAAGAAAGGCCAATGAGATGGGGATGACTTACATTGCATACTTGAACATCATTGGAGACAACTTGCCCAAATGCGATGCCAACCCCATACATCCATGGAAGTATGGGAAGAATCTCGTCAAGAAAGAGGAGCTCAAGAATCTACCAACAAAGATGAGAAGATTGCACAAGTGGTACCTTGATTTCTGCAAGACGAGAAAGGAAGAATGGATCACGGCGCATATAAGAGATCAGATTTTCTTGTGCGGAGACGACGAGATCGACTTCAACATTCAAGACTTGCATTTTCTATTCAATCGGAAGGAACTCGATAAAGCTGCCATCAGCCTTTATTGTGTGTAAGTACTATTTCTGTATTTTCTATCTCATCTCATTCACTTCATTAATTGCATGTATATATATGCTCACCATATATGTATATACTATTATGCAGGAAAAAGGTTATGGAATGCATGAAAGGAGGACCTTTTGACATTGGGTTCGTTGACCCAAATAGAGTTCATGAAGAAGTGGTAAGAACCAAACCCGGCAAAGAAGATTTATTGCTAAGGTCTTTCTTGAGACAACAAACCAAAAGGGAAATACTATTTCCTTACAACTTCTCGTGAGTATTGTTACCCTCTCTTGTACACATTCTGCTTCGCTTACTCGATGTTAAGTGTAGCGATGATGAGTTATGCGTAGGTTCCACTTTATTCTACTAGTCATTCAACTGACTCAGAAAAGTCCTTGTCATGGACTCGTTACGAAAAGAAAAAGAGCTATGGGCAGACTTTAGAGAGATGCTCCAGAGGTAATTTCAATCATATTATCGCACTAGATCGGCAACTTTCATGACAACAAGTAATTAATTACTCCTTTATCCATTTTCTTTGCCGGACAGGGTTTGGAAAAGGTTCACGGGCAGGGCTGTGGGTGAATGGTCAGAAGAACTAAAATTTGTAGACCAAAATGTAAGTAATACTAGCTAGCTAGGTCTGCGTATCTCTTTGATTCTGCTTCCAATTCCATTATATCATGCTTTATTGATTATTATTTTGATTGAACTCTCTATTCTCGTAAAGTGCGCGCATCAGGGACACGGCAATAACTTATGTGGGTACTATGTTTGCGAGTTCATTCGCAACACGATATGTGCGACGGGACAAGCCGCACTAGAACAACTTAGAGTAAGTAAACAAAGTACACAACATTATTTTATTACCATCAATTGTGTTGAGTTTTATTCTTATATATATTGACCCCATTCTTCATATATATTCAGATCGAACGGATGCGGGACCAACTCCTACCATTTGACCGCATACGAGCCATTCAAGAGGAATTGGCGGGGTTCATACTTGATGAGGTCGTCACGCCTGGCGGAGAACTCTTTAGATATCCACCAAAATGAACGTTGTACATATGCTTGAACGTGTTTGTCTTGTACTTGATGCTTCAACGTTTACGGAGAATACCACACAATTACGATGTTGTGTATAATAATAGTTGCTTAATTATTCATGTACTCGTATGTACCGATGACGATGTATGTGTATACCGCTCCCGATCGATTCCCCTCCCTCCCCGCCCCATGGCAAATATGCCTGTAAGCGGGCAGAACTTCTGCGGCAGAGATTTAGGCCGTTTTCCGCTGCGAAGATTTATCTCCTTTTCTGCGGACGCAGAACCTTTAACACCGGTTCGTGTTACGAACCGGTGTTAAAGGGGGGGCCCTGAGCCCTGCGGCAGCCCCACGTGCGCCACCCTTTAACACCGGTTTGTATAAGAACCGGTGTTAAAGGGGGGCCCTCTAACACCAAACCCTCAACAGCGGTTCTACAACCGCTGTTAGAGGGCCCTCCAAACCGGTGTTAGAGGGGGGGTGTGCACTAGTGTTGAAATGTGTGTTCTCTTGAGAGACCACACATGGATCCACCAGTGTCATCGCATGTGTGGTCTCTGGATCCACCAGTGTCATTGCATGCTCTTTTTACTAACACCAACTAGAGTCATTGAATCTGTGTTCTTTTCACATACCACATATGGATCCACCAGTGTCATTGCATGTGTGCTCTTTTCACAATCCACCTATGGATCCACCAGTGTCATTGCATGTGTGTTCTTTTTATTAACAACAACCAGTGTCATTGCATGTGTGTGCTTTTCACATACCACATATGGATCCACCAGTGTCATTGCATGTGTGTTCTTTTCACAATCCACCTATGGATCCACCAGTGTCATTGCATGTGTGCTCTTTTTACTAACAACAACCAGAGTCATTGCATGTGTGTTCTCTTCAGAGACCACACATGGATCCACCAGTGTCATTGCATGTGTGTTCTTATTACTAACAACAACCAAAGTCATTGAAATGTGTGTTCTCTTTAGAGACCACACATGGATCCATGAGTGTCATTGCATGTGTGTTCTTTTTACTAACAACAACTGGAGTCATTTCACGTGTTTTCTTTTCACATACCACATATGGATCCACCAGTGTCATTGCATGTGTGCCCTTTTCACAATCCACCTATGGATCCAACAGTGTCATTGCATGTATGTCCTTTTGACTAACAACAACGGGAGTCATTGCATGTGTGGTCTTTTCACATACCACATATGGATCCACCAGTGTCATTGCATGTGTGTTATTTTCACAATCCACCTATGGAACCACCAGTGTCATTGCATGTGTGTTCTTTTTACTAAGAACAACCAGAGTCATTGCATGTGTGTTCTTTTCACATACCACATATGGATCCACCGGTGTCATTGCATGTGTGTTCTTTTCACAATCCACCTATGGATCCACCAGTGTCATTGCATGTGTGCTCTTTTTACTAACAACAACCAGAGTCATTGCATTTGTGTTCTCTTCAGAGACCACACATGGATCCACCAGTGTCATTGCATGTGTGTTCTTTTTACTAACAACAACCAGAGTCATTGAAATGTGTGTTCTCTTTAGATACCACACATGGATCCACTAGTGTCATTGCATGTGTGTTCTCTTCAGAGACCACACATGGATCCACCAGTGTCATTGCATGTGTGTTCTTTTTACTAATAACAACTGGAGTCACTGCATGTGTGTTCTTTTCACATACCACATATGGATCCACCAGTGTCATTGCATGTGTGCTCTTTTCACAATCCTTCTATGGATCCACCAGTGTCATTGCATGTGTTTTTTTACTAACAACAACCAGAGTGATTGCATGTGTGTTCTTTTCACATACCACATATGGATCCACCAGTGTCATTGCATGTGTGTTCTTTTCACAATCCACCTATGGATCCACCAGTGTCATTGCATGTGTGCTCCTTTTACTAACAACAACTGGAGTCATTGCATGTGTGTTCTCTCAAGAGACCACACATGGATCCACCAGTGTCATTGCATGTGTGTTCTTTTTATTAACAACAACCAGAGTCATTGAAATGTGTGTTCTCTTCAGAGACCACACATGGATCCTCCACTGTCATTGCATGTGTGTTCTTTTTACTAACAACAACTAGAGTCATTGCACGTGTGTTCTTTTCACATACCACATATGGATCACCAGTGTCATTGCATGTGTGCTCTTTTCACAATGCACCTATGTATCCACCGGTGTCATTGCATGTGTGTTCTTTTTACTAACAACAACCAGAGTCATTGCATGTGTGTTCTTTTCACATACCACATATGGATCCACCGGTGTCATTGCATGTGTGTTCTTTTCACAATCCACCTATGGATCCACCAGTGTCATTGCATGTGTGCTCTTTTTACTAACAACAACCAGAGTCATTGCATGTGTGTTCTCTTCAGGGACCACACATGGATCCTGATGTCATTGCATGTACATTCTTTTTACTAACAACAACCAAGTCATTGAAATGTGTGTTCTCTTGAGAGACCACACATGGATCCACCGATGTCATTGCATGTGTGTTCTCTTCAGAGACCACACATGGATCCAGATGTCATTGCATGTGTGTTCTTTTTACTAATAACAACTGGAGTCATTGCATGTGTGTTCTTTTCACATACCACATATGGATCCACCAGTTTCATTGCATGCGTGCTCTTTTCACAATCCGCCGATGGATCCACCAGTGTCATTGCATGTGTGTTCTTTTTACTAACAACAACCAGAGTCATTGCATGTGTGTTCTTTTCACATACCACATATGGATCCACCAGTGTCATTGCATGTGTGTTCTTTTCACAATCCACCTATGGATCCACCAGTGTCATTGCATGTGTGCTCCTTTTACTAACAACAACTAGAGTCATTTCATGTGTGTTCTCTTCAGAGACCACATATGGATCCACCAGTGTCATTGCATGTGTGTTATTTTTACTAACAACAACCATAGTCATTGAAATGTGTGTTCTCTTAAGAGACCACACATGGATCCACCAGTGTCATTGCATGTGTGGTCTCTACAGAGACGACACATGGATCCACCAGTGTCATTGCATGTGTGTTCTTTTTACTAACAACAACTAGAGTCATTGCATGTGTGTTCTTTTCACATACCACATATGGATCCACCAGTGTCATTGCATGTGTGCTCTTTTCATAATGCACCTATGTATCCACCGGTGTCATTGCATGTGTATTCTTTTTCCTAACAACAACCAGAGTCATTGCATGTGTGTTCTTTTCACATACCACATATGGATCCACCGGTGTCATTGCATGTGTGTTCTTTTCACAATCCACCTGTGGATCTACCAGTGTCATTGCATGTGTGCTCTTTTTACTAACAACAACCAGAGTCATTGCATTTGTGTTCTCTTCAGAGACCACACACGGATCCACCAGTGTCATTGCATGTGTGTGTTTTTACTAACAACAACCAGAGTCATTGAAATGTGTGTTCTCTTCAGATACCACACATGGATCCACCAGTGTCATTGCATGTGTGTTCTCTTCAGAGACCACACATGGATCCACCAGTGTCATTGCATGTCTGTTCTTTTTACTAATAACAACTGGAGTCACTGCATGTGTGTTCTTTTCACATACCACATATGGATCCACCAGTGTCATTGCATGTGTGCTCTTTTCACAATCCACCTATGGATCCACAAGTTTCATTGCATGTGTTTTTTTAGTAACAACAACCAGAGTCATTGCATGTGTGTTCTTTTCACATACCACATATGGATCCACCAGTGTCATTGCATGTGTGTTCTTTTCACAATCCACCTATGGATCCACCAGTGTCATTGCATGTGTGCTCCTTTTACTAACAACAACTGGAGTCATTGCATGTGTGTTCTCTCCAGAGACCATACATGGATCCACCAGTGTCATGGCATGTGTGTTCTTTTTATTAACAACAACCAGAGTCATTGAAATGTGTATTCTCTTCAGAGACCACACATGGATCCACCAGTGTCATTGCATGTGTGGTCTCTACAGAGACCACACATGGATCCTCCAGTGTCATTGCATGTGTGTTCTTTTTACTAACAACAACCAGAGTCATTGCATGTGTGTTCTTTTCACATACCACATATGGATCCACCGGTGTCATTGCATGTGTGTTCTTTTCACAATCCACCTATGGATCCACCAGTGTCATTGCATGTGTGCTCTTTTTACTAATAACAACCAGAGTCATTGCATGTATGTTCTCTTCAGAGACCACACATGGATCCACCAGTGTCATTGCATGTGTGTTCTTTTTACTAACAACAACCAGAGTCTTGAAATGTGTGTTCTCTTCAGAGACCAGACATGGATCCACCAGTGTCATTGCATGTGTGTTCTCTTCAGAGACCACACATGGATCCACCAGTGTCATTGCATGTGTGTTCTTTTTACTAATAACAATTGGAGTCATTGCATGTGTGTTCTTTTCACATACCACATATGGATCCACCAGTTTCATTGCATGCGTGCTCTTTTCACAATCCGCCGATGGATCCACCAGTGTCATTGCATGTGTGTTCTTTTTACTAACAACAACCAGAGTCATTACATGTGTGTTCTTTTCACATACCACATATGGATCCACCAGTGTCTTTGCATGTGTGCTCTTTTCACAATCCACCTATGGATCCACCAGTGTCATTGCATGTGTGTTCTTTTTACTAACAACAACCAGAGTCATTGCATGTGTGTTCTTTTCACATACCACATATGGATCCACCAGTGTCATTGCATGTGTGTTCTTTTCACAATCCACATATGGATCCACCAGTGTCATTGCATGTGTGATCCTTTTACTAACAACAACTAGAGTCATTTCATGTGTGTTCTCTTTAGAGACCACACATGGATCCACTAGTGTCATTGCATGTGTTTTTTTTACTAACGACAACCAGAGTCATTGAAATGTGTGTTCTCTTTAGAGACCACACATGGATCGACCAGTGTCATTGCATGTGTGTTCTTTTTACTAATAACAACTGGAGTCATTGCATGTGTGTTCTTTTCACATACCACATATGGATCCACCAGTGTCATTGCATGTGTGCTCTTTTCACAATCCACCTATGCATCCACCAGTGTCATTGCATGTGTGTTTTTTTACTAACAACAACTAGAGTCATTGCATGTGTGTTCTTTTCTCATACCACATATGGATCCACCAGTGTCATTGCATGTGTGTTCTTTTCACAATCCACCTATGGATCCACCAGTGTCATTGCATGTGTGCTCCTTTTACTAACAACAACTAGAGTCATTGCATGTGTGTTCTCTCCAGAGACCACACATGGATCCACCAGTGTCATTGCATGTGTGTTCTTTTTATTAACAACAACCAGAGTCATTGAAATGTGTGTTCTCTTCAGAGACCACACATGGATCCACCAGTGTCATTGCATGTGTGTTCTTTTTACTAACAACAACTAGAGTCATTGCATGTGTGTTCTTTTCACATACCACATATGGATCCACCAGTGTTATTGCATGTGTGTTCTTTTCACAATCCACCTATGGAACCATCAGTGTCATTGCATGTGTGTTCTTTTTACTAACAACAACCAGAGTCATTGCATGTGTGTTCTTTTCACATACCACATATGGATCACCAGTGTCATTGCATGTGTGCTCTTTTCACTATGCACCTATGTATCCACCGGTGTCATTGCATGTGTGTTCTTTTTACTAACAACAACCAGAGTCATTGCATGTGTGTTCTTTTCACATACCACATATGGATCCACCGGTGTCATAGCATGTGAGTTCTTTTCACAATCCACCTATGGATCCACCAGTGTCATTGCATGTGTGCTCTTTTTACTAACAACAAACAGAGTCATTGCATGTGTTCTCTTTAGAGACCACACATGGATCCACCAGTGTCATTGCATGTGTGTGTTTTTACTAACAACAACCAGAGTCATTGAAATGTGTGTTCTCTTCAGATACCACACATGGATCCACCAGTGTCATTGCATGTGTGTTCTCTTCAGAGACCAGACATGGATCCACCAGTGTCATTGCATGTGTGTTCTTTTTACTAATAACAACTGGAGTCATTGCATGTGTGTTCTTTTCACATACCACATATGGATCCACCAGTGTCATTGCATGTGTGCTCTTTTCACAATCCACCTATGGATCCACCAGTGTCATTGCATGTGTTTGTTTACTAACAACAACCAGAGTCATTGCATGTGTGTTCTTTTCACATACCACATATGGATCCACCAGTGTCATTGCATGTGTGTTCTTTTCACAATCCACCTATGGATCCAACAGTGTCATTGCATGTGTGTTCTTTTACTAACAACAACTAGAGTCATTGAAATGTGTGTTCTCTTCAGAGACCACACATGCATCCACCAGTGTCATTGCATGTGTGGTCTCTACAGAGACCACACATGGATCCTCTAGTGTCATTACATGTGTGTTCTTTTTACTAACAACAACTAGAGTCATTCCATGTGTGTTCTTTTCACATACCACATATGGATCACCAGTGTCATTGCATGTGTGCTCTTTTCACAATGCACCTATGTATCCACCGGTGTCATTGCATGTGTGTTATTTTACCATACCACATTTGGATCCACAGTGTCATTGCATGTGTGTTCTTTTCACAATCCACCTATGGATCCACCGGTGTCATTGCATGTGTGCTTTTTACTAACAACAACGAGTCATTGCATGTGTGTTCTCTTCAGAGACCACACATGGATCCTGATGTCATTGCATGTGTGGTCTTTTTACTAACAACTACAGAGTCATTGAAATGTGTGTTCTCTTGAGACCACACATGGATCCTGATGTCATTGCATGTGTGTTCTCTTGAGAGACCACACATGGATCCTGATGTCATTGCATGTGTGTTCTTTTTACTAATAACAAGGAGTCATTGCATGTGTGTTCTTTTCACATACCACATATGGATCCACAGTTTCATTGCATCGTGCTCTTTTCACAATCCATGATGGATCCACAGGTGTCATTGCATGTGTGTTCTTTTACTAATAACAACTGAGTCATTGCATGTGTGTTCTTTTCACATACCACATATGGATCCACCAGTGTCATTGCATGTGTGCTCTTTTCACAATCCACCTATGGATCCACCAGTGTCATTGCATGTGTGTTCTTTTTACTAACAACAACCAGAGTCATTGCATGTGTGTTCTTTTCACATACCACATGTGGATCCACCAGTGTCATTGCATGTGTGTTCTTTTCACAATCCACATATGGATCCACCAGTGTCATTGCATGTGTGATCCTTTTACTAACAACAACTAGAGTCATTTCATGTGTGTTCGACCACACATGGATCCACTAGTGTAATGGCATGTGTGTTTTTTTACTAACGACAACCAGAGTCATTGAAATGTGTGTTCTCTTCAGAGACCACACATGGATCCTGATGTCATTGCATGTGTGTTCTTTTTACTAACAACAACTGGAGTCATTGCATGTGTGTTCTTTTCACATAGCACATATGGATCCACCAGTGTCATTGCATGTGTGCTCTTTTCACAATCCACCTATGGATCCACCAGTGTCATTGCATGTGTTTTTGTTACTAACAACAACCAGAGTCATTGCATGTGTGTTCTTTTCACATACCACATATGGATCCACCAGTGTCATTGCATGTGTGTTCTTTTCACAATCCACCTATGGATCCACCAGTGTCATTTCATGTGTGCTCCTTTTACTAACAACAACTGGAGTCATTGCATGTGTGTTCTCTCTAGAGACCACACATGGATCCACCAGTGTCATTGCATCTGTGTTCTTTTTATTAACAACAACCAGAGTCATTGAAATGTGTGTTCTCTTCAGAGACCACACATGGATCCACCAGTGTCATTGCATGTGTGGTCTCTACAGAGACCACACATGGATCCTCCAGTGTCATTGCATGTGTGTTCTTTTTACTAACAACAACTAGAGTCATTGCATGTGTGTTCTTTTCACATACCACATATGGATCCACCGGTGTCATTGCATGTGTGTTCTTTTCACAATCCACCTATGGATCCACCAGTGTCATTGCATGTGTGCTCTTTTTACTAACAACAACCAGAGTCATTGCATGTGTGTTCTCTTCAGAGACGACACATGGATTCACCAGTGTCATTGCATGTGTGTTCTTTTTACTAACAACAACCAGAGTCATTGAAATGTGTGTTCTCTTCAGAGACCTCACATGCATCCTGATGTCATTGCATGTGTGTTCTCTTCAGAGACCACACATGGATCCAGATGTCATTGCATGTGTGTTCTTTTTACTAATAACAACTGGAGTCATTGCATGTGTGTTCTTTTCACATACCACATATGGATCCACCAGTTTCATTGCATGCGTGCTCTTTTCACAATCCGCCGATGGATCCACCAGTGTCATTGCATGTGTGTTATTTTTACTAACAACAACCAGAGTCATTGCATGTGTGTTCTTTTCACATACCACATATGGATCCACCAGTGTCATTGCATGTGTGTTCTTTTCACAATCCACATATGGATCCACCAGTGTCATTGCATGTGTGATCCTTTTACTAACAACAACTAGAGTCATTTCATGTGTGTTCTCTTTAGAGACCACACATGGATCCACCGGTGTCATTGCATGTGTTTTTTTTTTCACAATCCACATATGGATCCACCAGTGTCATTGCATGTGTGATCCTTTTACTAACAACAACTAGAGTCATTTCATGTGTGTTCTCTTTAGAGACCACACATGGATCCACCAGTGTCATTGCATGTGTGTTTTTTTACTAACGACAACCAGAGTCATTGAAATGTGTGTTCTCTTCAGAGACCACACATGGATCCACCAGTGTCATTGCATATGTGTTCTCTTTACTAACAACAACTAGAGTCATTGCATGTGTGTTCTTTTCACATAGCACATGTGGATCCACCAGTGTCATTGCATGTGTGCTCTTTTCACAATCCACCTATGGATCCACCAGTGTCATTGCATGTGTTTTTGTTACTAACAACAACCAGAGTCATTGCATGTGTGTTCTTTTCACATACCACATATGGATCCACCAGTGTCATTGCATGTGTGTTCTTTTCACAATCCACCTATGGATCCACCAGTGTCATTGCATGTGTGCTCCTTTTACTAACAACAACTGGAGTCATTGCATGTGTGTTCTATCCAGAGACCACACATGGATCCACCAGTGTCATTGCATCTGTGTTCTTTTTATTAACAACAACCAGAGTCATTGAAATGTGTGTTCTCTTCAGAGACCACACATGGATCCACCAGTGTCATTGCATGTGTGGTCTCTACAGAGACCACACATGGATCCTCCAGTGTAATTGCATGTGTGTTCTTTTTACTAACAACAACTAGAGTCATTGCATGTGTGTTCTTTTCGCATACCACATATGGATCACTAGTGTCATTGCATGTGTGCTCTTTTCACAATGCACCTATGTATCCACCGATGTCATTGCATGTGTGTTCTTTTTACTAACAACAACCAGAGTCATTGCATGTGTGTTCTTTTCACATACCACAAATGGATTCACCAGTGTCATTGCATGTGTGTTCTTTTCACAATCCACCTATGGATCCACAGTGTCATTTCATGTGTGGTCCTTTTACTAACAACAAGCTGGAGTCATTGCATGTGTGTTCTCTAGAGACCACACATGGATCCTGATGTCATTGCATCTGTGTTCTTTTTATTAACAACAACCAGAGTCATTGAAATGTGTGTTCTCTTCAGAGACCACACATGGATCCACTAGTGTCATTGCATGTGTGGTCTCTACAGAGACCACACATGGATCCTCCAGTGTCATTGCATGTGTGTTCTTTTTACTAACAACAACTAGAGTCATTGCATGTGTGTTCTTTTCACATACCACATATGGATCCACCGGTGTCATTGCATGTGTGTTCTTTTCACAATCCACCTATGGATCCACCAGTGTCATTGCATGTGTGCTCTTTTTACTAACAACAACCAGAGTCATTGCATGTGTGTTCTCTTCAGAGACCACACATGGATTCACCAGTGTCATTGCATGTGTGTTCTTTTTACTAACAACAACCAGAGTCATTGAAATGTGTGTTCTCTTCAGAGACCACACATGCATCCACCAGTGTCATTGCATGTGTGTTCTCTTCAGAGACCACACATGGATCCACCAGTGTCATTGCATGTGTGTTCTTTTTACTAATAACAACTGGAGTCATTGCATGTGTGTTCTTTTCACATACCACATATGGATCCACCAGTTTCATTGCATGCGTGCTCTTTTCACAATCCGCCGATGGATCCACCAGTGTCATTGCATGTGTGTTCTTTTTACTAACAACAACCAGAGTCATTGCATGTGTGTTCTTTTCACATACCACATATGGATCCACCACTGTCATTGCATGTGTGTTCTTTTCACAATCCACATATGGATCCACCAGTGTCATTGCATGTGTGATCCTTTTACTAACAACAACTAGAGTCATTTCATGTGTGTTCTCTTTAGAGACCACACATGGATCCACCAGTGTCATTGCATGTGTGTTTTTTTACAATCCACATATGGATCCACCAGGGTCATTGCAGGTGTGATACTGGTACTAACAACACCTAGAGTCATTTCATGTGTGTTCTCTTTAGAGACCACACATGGATCCTGATGTCATTGCATGTGTGTTTTTGTACTAACGACAACCAGAGTCATTGAAATGTGTGTTCTCTTCAGAGACCACACATGGATCCACCAGTGTCATTGCATGTGTGTTCTCTTTACTAACAACAACTGGAGTCATTGCATGTGTGTTCTTTTCACATAGCACATGTGGATCCACCAGTGTCATTGCATGTGTGCTCTTTTCACAATCCACCTATGGATCCACAGTGTCATTGCATGTGTTTTTTACTAACAACAACCAGAGTCATTGCATGTGTGTTCTTTTCACATACCACATATGGATCCACCAGTGTCATTGCATGTGTGTTCTTTTCACAATCCACCTATGGATCCACCAGTGTCATTGCATGTGTGCTCCTTTTACTAACAACAACTGGAGTCATTGCATGTGTGTTCTATCCAGAGACCACACATGGATCCACCAGTGTCATTGCATCTGTGTTCTTTTTATTAACAACAACCAGAGTCATTGAAATGTGTGTTCTCTTCAGAGACCACACATGGATCCACCAGTGTCATTGCATGTGTGGTCTCTACAGAGACCACACATGGATCCTCCAGTGTAATTGCATGTGTGTTCTTTTTACTAACAACAACTAGAGTCATTGCATGTGTGTTCTTTTCGCATACCACATATGGATCACTAGTGTCATTGCATGTGTGCTCTTTTCACAATGCACCTATGTATCCACCGATGTCATTGCATGTGTGTTCTTTTTACTAACAACAACCAGAGTCATTGCACGTGTGTTCTTTTCACATACCACATATGGATCCACCGGTGTCATTGCATGTGTGTTCTTTTCACAATCCACCTATGGATCCACCAGTGTCATTGCATGTGTGCTCTTTTTACTAACAACAACCAGAGTCATTGCATGTGTGTTCTCTTCAGAGACCACACATGGATCCACCAGAGTCATTGCATGTGTGTTCTTTTTACTAACAACAACCAGAGTCATTGAAATGTGTGTTCTCTTCAGAGACCACACATGGATCCTGATGTCATTGCATGTGTGTTCTCTTCAGAGACCACACATGGATCCACCAGTGTCATTGCATGTGTGTTCTTTTTACTAATAACAACTGGAGTCATTGCATGTGTGTTCTTTTCACATACCACATATGGATCCACCAGTTTCATTGCATGCGTTCTCGTTTCACAATCCGCCGATGGATCCACCAGTGTCATTGCATGTGTGTTCTTTTTACTAACAACAACCAAAGTCATTGCATGTGTGTTCTTTTCACATACCACATATGGATCCACCAGTGTCATTGCATGTGTGCTCTTTTCACAATCCACCTATGGATCCACCAGTGTCATTGCATGTTTGTTCTTTTACTAACAACTACGAGTCATTGCATTTGTGTTCTTTTCACATACCACATATGGATCCACCAGTGTCATTGCATGTGTGTTCTTTTCACAATCCACATATGGATCCACCAGTGTCTTTGCATGTGTGATCCTTTTACTAACAACAACTAGAGTCATTTCATGTGTGTTCTCTTTAGATACCACACATGGATCAACCAGTGTCATTGCATGTGTGTTTTTTACTAACGACAACCAGAGTCATTGAAATGTGAGTTTTCTTCAGAGACCACACATGGATCCACCAGTGTCATTGCATGTGTGTTTTTTTAGTAATAACAACTGGAGTCATTGCATGTGTGTTCTTTTCACATACCACATATGGATCCACTAGTGTCATTGCATGTGTGTTCTTTTCACAATCCACCTATGCATCCACCAGTGTCATTGCATTTGTGTTTTTTTACTAACAACAACTAGAGTCATTGCATGTGTGTTCTTTTCACATACCACATATGGATCCACCAGTGTCATTGCATGTCTGTTCTTTTCACAATCCACCTATGGATCCACCAGTGTCATTGCATGTGTGCTCCTTTTACTAACAACAACTAGAGTCATTGCATGTGTGTTCTCTCCAGAGACCACACATGGATCCACCAGTGTCATTGCATGTGTGTTCTTTTTATTAACAACAACCAGAGTCATTGAAATGTGTGTTCTCTTCAGAGACCACACATGGATCCACCAGTGTCATTGCATGTGTGTTCTTTTTACTAACAACAACTAGAGTCATTGCATGTGTGTTCTTTTCACATACCACATATGGATTACCAGTGTCATTGCATGTGTGCTCTTTTCACAATGCACCTATCTATCCACCGGTGTCATTGCATGTGTGTTCTTTTTACTAACAACAACCAGAGTCATTGCATGTGTGTTCTTTTCACATACCACATATGGATCCACCGGTGTCATTGCATGTGTGTTCTTTTCACAATCCACCTATGGATCCACTAGTGTCATTGCATGTGTACTCTTTTTACTAACAACAACCAGAGTCATTGCATGTGTGTTCTTTTCACATTCCACATATGGATCCACCAGTGTCATTGCATGTGTGTTTTTTTACTAACGACAACCAGAGTCATTGAAATGTGTGTTCTCTTCAGAGACCACACATGGATCCACCAGTGTCATTGCATGTGTGTTCTCTTTACTAACAACAACTGGAGTCATTGCATGTGTGTTCTTTTCACATAGCACATGTGGATCCACCAGTGTCATTGCATGTGTGCTCTTTTCACAATCCACCTATGGATCCACCAGTGTCATTGCATGTGTTTTTGTTACTAACAACAACCAGAGTCATTGCATGTGTGTTCTTTTCACATACCACATATGGATCCACCAGTGTCATTGCATGTGTGTTCTTTTCACAATCCACCTATGGATCCACCAGTGTCATTGCATGTGTGCTCCTTTTACTAACAACAACTGGAGTCATTGCATGTGTGTTCTATCCAGAGACCACACATGGATCCACCAGTGTCATTGCATCTGTGTTCTTTTTATTAACAACAACCAGAGTCATTGAAATGTGTGTTCTCTTCAGAGACCACACATGGATCCACCAGTGTCATTGCATGTGTGGTCTCTACAGAGACCACACATGGATCCTCCAGTGTAATTGCATGTGTGTTCTTTTTACTAACAACAACTAGAGTCATTGCATGTGTGTTCTTTTCGCATACCACATATGGATCACTAGTGTCATTGCATGTGTGCTCTTTTCACAATGCACCTATGTATCCACCGATGTCATTGCATGTGTGTTCTTTTTACTAACAACAACCAGAGTCATTGCACGTGTGTTCTTTTCACATACCACATATGGATCCACCGGTGTCATTGCATGTGTGTTCTTTTCACAATCCACCTATGGATCCACCAGTGTCATTGCATGTGTGCTCTTTTTACTAACAACAAACAGAGTCATTGCATGTGTGTTCTCTTGAGACCACATGGATCCACCAGAGTCATTGCATGTGTGTTCTTTTTACTAACAACAACCAGAGTCATTGAAATGTGTGTTCTCTTCAGAGACCACACATGGATCCACCAGT
Source organism: Avena insularis (assembly GCA_023614405.1). Lineage (NCBI taxonomy): Eukaryota > Viridiplantae > Streptophyta > Magnoliopsida > Poales > Poaceae > Avena > Avena insularis. Next base: position 71,533 of record JAJUPC010000485.1, on the reverse strand, counting down.
GTCATTGCATGTGTGTTCTCTTCAGAGACCACACATGGATCCACCAGTGTCATTGCATGTGTGTTCTTTTTACTAATAACAACTGGAGTCATTGCATGTGTGTTCTTTTCACATACCACATATGGATCCACCAGTTTCATTGCATGCGTTCTCGTTTCACAATCCGCCGATGGATCCACCAGTGTCATTGCATGTGTGTTCTTTTTACTAACAACAACCAAAGTCATTGCATGTGTGTTCTTTTCACATACCACATATGGATCCACCAGTGTCATTGCATGTGTGCTCTTTTCACAATCCACCTATGGATCCACCAGTGTCATTGCATGTTTGTTCTTTTTACTAACAACTACCAGAGTCATTGCATTTGTGTTCTTTTCACATACCACATATGGATCCACCAGTGTCATTGCATGTGTGTTCTTTTCACAATCCACATATGGATCCACCAGTGTCTTTGCATGTGTGATCCTTTTACTAACAACAACTAGAGTCATTTCATGTGTGTTCTCTTTAGATACCACACATGGATCAACCAGTGTCATTGCATGTGTGTTTTTTACTAACGACAACAGTCATTGAATTGTGTGTTTTCTTCAGATACCACACATGGATCCACCAGTGTCATTGCATGTGTGTTTTTTTAGTAATAACAACTGGAGTCATTGCATGTGTGTTCTTTTCACATACCACATATGGATCCACTAGTGTCATTGCATGTGTGTTCTTTTCACAATCCACCTATGCATCCACCAGTGTCATTGCATTTGTGTTTTTTTACTAACAACAACTAGAGTCATTGCATGTGTGTTCTTTTCACATACCACATATGGATCCACCAGTGTCATTGCATGTCTGTTCTTTTCACAATCCACCTATGGATCCACCAGTGTCATTGCATGTGTGCTCCTTTTACTAACAACAACTAGAGTCATTGCATGTGTGTTCTCTCCAGAGACCACACATGGATCCACCAGTGTCATTGCATGTGTGTTCTTTTTATTAACAACAACCAGAGTCATTGAAATGTGTGTTCTCTTCAGAGACCACACATGGATCCACCAGTGTCATTGCATGTGTGTTCTTTTTACTAACAACAACTAGAGTCATTGCATGTGTGTTCTTTTCACATACCACATATGGATTACCAGTGTCATTGCATGTGTGCTCTTTTCACAATGCACCTATCTATCCACCGGTGTCATTGCATGTGTGTTCTTTTTACTAACAACAACCAGAGTCATTGCATGTGTGTTCTTTTCACATACCACATATGGATCCACCGGTGTCATTGCATGTGTGTTCTTTTCACAATCCACCTATGGATCCACTAGTGTCATTGCATGTGTACTCTTTTTACTAACAACAACCAGAGTCATTGCATGTGTGTTCTCTTCAGAGACCACACATGGATCCACTAGTGTCATTGCATGTGTGTTCTTTTTACTAAAAACAACCAGAGTCATTGAAATGTGTGTTCTCTTCATAGACCACACATGGATCCACTAGTGTCCTTGCATGTGTGTTCTCTTCAGAGACCACACATGGATCCACCAGTGTCATTGCATGTGTGTTCTTTTTACTAATAACAACTGGAGTCATTGCATGTGTGTTCTTTTCACATACCACATATGGATCCACCAGTGTCATTGCATGTGTGGTCTTTTCACAATCCACCTATGGATCCACCAGTGTCATTGCATGTGTGTTCTTTTTACTAACAACAACCAGAGTCATTGCTTGTGTGTTCTTTTCACATACCACATATGGATCCACCAGTGTCATTGCATGTGTTTTCTTTTCACAATCCACCTATGGAACCACCAGTGTCATTGCATGTGTGATCCTTTTTACTAACAACAACCAGAGTCACTCCATGTGTGTTCTTTTTACATACCATATATGGATCCACCAGTGTCATTGCATGTGTATTCTTTTCACAATCCACCTATGGATCCACCAGTGTCATTGCATGTGTGCTCTTTTTACTACCAATAACCAGAGTCATTGCATGTGTGTTCTCTTCAGAGCCCACACATGGATCCACCAGTGTTATTGCACGTGTCTTCTTTTTACTAACAACAACTAGAGTCATTTCATGTGTGTTCTTTTCACATACCACATATGGATCCACTAGTGTCATTACATGTGTGTTCCATTTACTAACAACAACCAGAGTCATTTCATGTGTGTTCTTTTCACATACCACATATGGATCCACTAGTGTCATTGCATGTGTGTTCTTTTCACAATCCACCTATGGATCCACCAGTGTCATTGCATGTGTGCTCTTTTTACTAACAATAACCAGAGTCATTGCATGTGTGTTCTCTTCAGAGCCCACACATGGATCCACCAGTGTCATTGCATGTGTGTTATTTTTACTAACAACAACCAATGTCATTGAAATGTATGCTCTTTTCACAATCCACCTGTGGATCCACCAGTGTCACTGCATGTGTGTTCTTTTTACTAACAACAACCAGAGTCATTGCATGTGTGTTCTTTTCACATACCACATATGGATCCACCAGTTACATTGCATGTGTGTTCTTTTCACAATCAACATATGGATCCACAGGTGTTATTGCATGTGTGATCCTTTTACTAACAACAACTGAGTCATTTCATGTGTGTTCTTCAGAGACCACACATGGATCCACCGATGTCATTGTATGTGTGTTCTTTTACTAACAACAACCATAGTCATTGAAATGTGTTCTCTTGAGAGACCACACATGGATCCTGATGTCATTGCATGTGTGGTCTTTGCAGAGACCACACATGGTTCCACAGGTGTCATTGCACGTGTGTTCTTTTTACTAACAACAACTAGAGTCATTGCATGTGTGTTCTTTTCACATACCACATATGGATCCACCAGTGTGATTGCATGTGTGCTCTTTTCATAATGCACCTATGTATCCACCGGTGTCATTGCATGTGTGTTCTTTTTACTAACAACAACCAGAGTCATTGCATGTTTGTTCTTTTCACATACCACAAATGCATCCACTAGTGTCATTGCATGTGTGCTCTTTTCACAATCCACCTATGGATCCACCAGTGTCATTGTATGTGTGCTCTTTTTACTAACAACAACCAGAGTCATTGCATGTGTGTTCTCTTCAGAGACCACACATGGATCCACCAGTGTCATTGCATATGTTTTTTTACTAACAACAACTAGAGTCATTGAAATGTGTGTTCTCTTCAGAGACCACATGGATCCTGATGTCATTGCATGTGTGTTCTTTTTACTAACAACAACCAGAGTCATTGCATGTGTGTTCTTTTCACATACCACATATGGATCCACATGTGTCATTGCATGTGTGTTCTTTTCACAATCCACCTATGGAACCACCAGTGTCATTGCATGTGTTATCCTTTTTACTAACAACAACCAGACTCATTGCATGTGTGTTCTTTTCACATACCACATATGGATCCACCAGTGTCATTGCATGTGTGTTCTTTTCACAATCCACCTATGGATCCACCAGTGTCATTGCATGTGTGCTCTTTTTACTAACAATAACCAGAGTCATTGCATGTGTGTTCTCTTCATACCCCACACATGGATCCACCAGTGTCATTGCATGTGTGTTATTTTTACTAACAACAACCAGTGTCATTGAAATGTATGCTCTTTTCACAATCCACCTGTGGATCCACCAGTGTCATTGCATGTGTGTTCTTTTTATTAACAACAACTAGAGTCATTGAATGTGTGTTCTTTTCACATACCACATATGGATCCACCAGTGTGATTGCATGTGTGCTCTTTTCATAATGCACCTGTGTATCCACCGGTGTCATTGCATGTGTGTTCTTTTTACTAACAACAACCAGAGTCATTGCATGTGTGTTCTTTTCACATACCACATATGGATCCACCGGTGTCATTGCATGTGTGTTCTTTTCACAATCCACCTATGGATCCACCAGTGTCATTGTATGTGTGCTCTTTTTACTAACAACAACTAGAGTCATTGCATGTGTGTTCTCTTCAGAGACCACACATGGATCCACCAGTGTCATTGCATATGTTTTTTTTACTAACAACAACTAGAGTCATTGAAATGTGTGTTCTCTTCAGAGACCACACATGGATCCATCAGTGTCATTGCATGTGTGTTCTTTTTACTAATAACAACTGGAGTCATTGCATGTGTGTTCTTTTCACATACCACATATGGATCCACCAGTGGCATTGCATGTATGCTCTTTTCACAATCCACCTATGGATCCACCAGTGTCATTGCATCTGTGATCTTTTACTAACAACAACGAGTCATTGCATGTGTGTTCTTTTCACATACCACATATGGATCCACAGTGTCATTGCATGTGTGTTCTTTTCACAATCCACCTATGGATCCACCACTGTCATTGCATGTGTGCTCCTTTTACTAACAACAACCAGAGTCATTGCATGTGTGTTCTTTTCACATACCACATATGGATCCACCAGTGTCATTGCATGTGTGTTCTTTTCACAATCCACCTATGGATCCACCAGTGTCATTGCATGTGTGCTCTTTTTACTAACAATAACCAGAGTCATTGCATGTGTGTTCTCTTCAGAGCCCACACATGGATCCACCAGTATCATTGCATGTGTGTTATTTTACTAACAACAACCAATGTCATTGAAATGTATGCTCTTTTCACAATCCACACGTGGATCCACCAGTGTCATTGCATGTGTGTTCTTTTAATAACAACCAGAGTCATTGCATGTGTGTTCTTTTCACATACCACATATGGATCCACTAGTGTCATTGCATGTGTGTTCTTTTCACAATCCACATATGGATCCACCAGTGTTATTGCATGTGTGATCCTTTTACTAACAACAACTAGAGTCATTGCATGTGTGTTATCTTCAGAGACCACACATGGATCCACCAGTGTCATTGCATGTGTGTTCTTTTTACTAACAACAACCATAGTCATTGAAATGTGTGTTCTCTTCAGAGACCACACATGGATCCACCAGTGTCATTGCATGTGTGGTCTTTGCAGAGACCACACATGGTTCCACAGGTGTCATTGCACGTGTGTTCTTTTTACTAACAACAACTAGAGTCATTGCATGTGTGTTCTTTTCACATACCACATATGGATCCACCAGTGTGATTGCATGTGTGATCTTTTCAAAATGCACCTATGTATCCACCGGTGTCATTGCATGTGTGTTCTTTTTACTAACAACAACCAGAGTCATTGCATGTGTGTTCTTTTCACATACCACATATGGATCCACCGGTGTCATTGCATGTGTGTGCTTTTCACAATCCACCTATGGATCCACCAGTGTCATTGTATGTGTGCTCTTTTTACTAACAACAACCAGAGTCATTGCATGTGTGTTCTCTTCAGAGCCCACACATGGATCCACCAGTGTCATTGCATGTGTGTTATTTTTACTAACAACAACCAGTGTCATTGAAATGTATGCTCTTTTCACAATCCACCTGTGTCATTGCATGTGTGTTCTTTTTACTAATAACAACTGGAGTCATTGCATGTGTGTTCTTTTCACATACCACACATGGATCCACCAGTGGCATTGCATGTGTGCTCTTTTCACAATCCACCTACGGATCCACTAGTGTCATTGCATGTGTGCTCCTTTTACTAATAACAACTGGAGTCATTGCATGTGTGTTCTCTTCAGAGACCACACATGGATCCACCAGTGTCATTGCATGTGTGTTCTCTTTACTAACAACAAACAGAGTCATTGAAATGTGTGTTCTCTTGGAGACAACACATGGATCCACCGATGTCTTTGCATGTGTGTTCTTTTCACAATCCACCTATGGAACCACAGTGTCATTGCATGTGTGATCCTTTTACTAACAACAACCAGTCATTGCAAGTGTGTTATTTTTACTAACAACAACCACAGTCATTGAAATGTGTGTTCTCTTCAGAGACCACACATGGATCCACCAGTGTTATTGCATGTGTGGTCTTTGCAGAGACCACACATGGTTCCACCAGTGTCATTGCACGTGTGTTCTTTTTACTAACAACAACTAGAGTCATTGCATGTTTGTTCTTTTCACATACCACATATGGATCCACCAGTGTGATTGCATGTGTGCTCTTTTCATAATGCACCTATGTATCCACCGGTGTCATTGCATGTGTGTTCTTTTTACTAACAACAACCAGAGTCATTGCATGTGTGTTCTTTTCACATACCACATATGGATCCACCGGTGTCATTGCATGTGTGTTCTTTTCACAATCCACCTATGGATCCACCAGTGTCATTGTATGTGTGCTCTTTTTACTAACAACAACCAGAGTCATTGCATGTGTGTTCTCTTCAGAGACCACACATGGATCCACCAGTGTCATAGCATATGTTTTTTTACTAACAACAACTAGAGTCATTGAAATGTGTGTTCTCTTTAGAGACCACACATGGATCCACCAGTGTCATTGCATGTGTGTTCTTTTTACTAATAACAACTGGAGTCATTGCATGTGTGTTCTTTTCACATACCACACATGGATCCACTAGTGGCATTGCATGTGTGCTCTTTTCACAATCCACATGGATCCACCAGTGTCCTTTGCATGTGTGTTCTTTTACTAACAACAACCAGAGTCATTGCATGTGTGTTCTTTTCACATACCACATATGGATCCACCAGTTACATTGCATGTGTGTTCTTTTCACAATCCACATATGGATCCACCAGTGTTATTGCATGTGTGATCCTTTTACTAACAACAACTGGAGTCATTTCATGTGTGTTCTCTTCAGAGACCACACATGGATCCACCAGTGTCATTGTATGTGTGTTCTTTTTACTAACAACAACCATAGTCATTGAAATGTGTGTTCTCTTCAGAGACCACATGGATCCTGATGTCATTGCATGTGTGGTCTTTGCAGAGACCACACATGGTTCCACCAGTGTCATTGCACGTGTGTTCTTTTTACTAACAACAACTAGAGTCATTGCATGTGTGTTCTTTTCACATACCACATATGGATCCACCAGTGTGATTGCATGTGTGATCTTTTCAAAATGCACCTATGTATCCACCGGTGTCATTGCATGTGTGTTCTTTTTACTAACAACAACCAGAGTCATTGCATGTGTGTTCTTTTCACATACCACATATGGATCCACCGGTGTCATTGCATGTGTGTGCTTTTCACAATCCACCTATGGATCCACCAGTGTCATTGTATGTGTGCTCTTTTTACTAACAACAACCAGAGTCATTGCATGTGTGTTCTCTTGAGCCCACATGGATCCTGATGTCATTGCATGTGTGTTATTTTTACTAACAACAACCAGTGTCATTGAAATGTATGCTCTTTTCACAATCCACCTGTGTCATTGCATGTGTGTTCTTTTTACTAATAACAACTGGAGTCATTGCATGTGTGTTCTTTTCACATACCACACATGGATCCACCAGTGGCATTGCATGTGTGCTCTTTTCACAATCCACCTACGGATCCACTAGTGTCATTGCATGTGTGCTCCTTTTACTAATAACAACTGGAGTCATTGCATGTGTGTTCTCTTCAGAGACCACACATGGATCCACCAGTGTCATTGCATGTGTGTTCTCTTTACTAACAACAAACAGAGTCATTGAAATGTGTGTTCTCTTCAGAGACAACACATGGATCCACCAGTGTCTTTGCATGTGTGTTCTTTTCACAATCCACCTATGGAACCACCAGTGTCATTGCATGTGTGATCCTTTTTACTAACAACAACCAGAGTCATTGCATGTGTGTTATTTTTACTAACAACAACCACAGTCATTGAAATGTGTGTTCTCTTCAGAGACCACACATGGATCCACCAGTGTTATTGCATGTGTGGTCTTTGCAGAGACCACACATGGTTCCACCAGTGTCATTGCACGTGTGTTCTTTTTACTAACAACAACTAGAGTCATTGCATGTTTGTTCTTTTCACATACCACATATGGATCCACCAGTGTGATTGCATGTGTGCTCTTTTCATAATGCACCTATGTATCCACCGGTGTCATTGCATGTGTGTTCTTTTTACTAACAACAACCAGAGTCATTGCATGTGTGTTCTTTTCACATACCACATATGGATCCACAGTGTCATTGCATGTGTGTTCTTTTCACAATCCACCTATGGATCCACCAGTGTCATTGTATGTGTGCTCTTTTACTAACAACAACGAGTCATTGCATGTGTGTTCTCTTGAGACCACACATGGATCCTGATGTCATAGCATATGTTTTTTACTAACAACAACTAGAGTCATTGAAATGTGTGTTCTCTTTAGAGACCACACATGGATCCACCAGTGTCATTGCATGTGTGTTCTTTTTACTAATAACAACTGGAGTCATTGCATGTGTGTTCTTTTCACATACCACACATGGATCCACTAGTGGCATTGCATGTGTGCTCTTTTCACAATCCACCTGTGGATCCACCAGTGTCACTGCATGTGTGTTCTTTTTACTAACAACAACCAGAGTCATTGCATGTGTGTTCTTTTCACATACCACATATGGATCCACCAGTTACATTGCATGTGTGTTCTTTTCACAATCCACATATGGATCCACCAGTGTTATTGCATGTGTGATCCTTTTACTAACAACAACTGGAGTCATTTCATGTGTGTAATCTTCAGAGAACACACATGGATCCTGATGTCATTGTATGTGTTCTTTTACTAACAACAACCATAGTCATTGAAATGTGTGTTCTCTTCAGAGACCACACATGGATCCACCAGTGTCATTGCATGTGTGGTCTTTGCAGAGACCACACATGGTTCCACAGGTGTCATTGCACGTGTGTTCTTTTTACTAACAACAACTAGAGTCATTGCATGTGTGTTCTTTTCACATACCACATATGGATCCACCAGTGTGATTGCATGTGTGCTCTTTTCATAATGCACCTATGTATCCACCGGTGTCATTGCATGTGTGTTCTTTTTACTAACAACAACCAGAGTCATTGCATGTTTGTTCTTTTCACATACCACAAATGCATCCACTAGTGTCATTGCATGTGTGCTCTTTTCACAATCCACCTATGGATCCACCAGTGTCATTGTATGTGTGCTCTTTTTACTAACAACAACCAGAGTCATTGCATGTGTGTTCTCTTGGAGACCACACATGGATCCACCATGTCATTGCATATGTTTTTACTAACAACAACTAGAGTCATTGAAATGTGTGTTCTCTTGAGACCACACATGGATCCTGATGTCATTGCATGTGTGTTCTTTTACCTAACAACAACCAGAGTCATTGCATGTGTGTTCTTTTCACATACCACATATGGATCCACATGTGTCATTGCATGTGGGTTCTTTTCACAATCCACCTATGGAACCACCAGTGTCATTGCATGTGTGATCCTTTTTACTAACAACTACCAGAGTCATTGCATGTGTGTTCTTTTCACATACCACATATGGATCCACCAGTGTCATTGCATGTGTGTTGTTTTCACAATCCACCTATGGATCCACCAGTGTCATTGCATGTGTGCTCTTTTTACTAACAATGACTGGAGTCATTGCATGTGTGTGCTCTTCAGAAACCACACATGGATCCACCAGTGTCATTGCATGTGTGTTATTTTTACTAACAACAACCAGTGTCATTGAAATGTATGCTCTTTTCACAATCCACCTGTGGATCCACCAGTGTCATTGCATGTGTGTTCTTTTTACTAACAACAACTAGAGTCATTGAATGTGTGTTCTTTTCACATACCACATATGGATCCACCAGTGTGATTGCATGTGTGCTCTTTTCATAATGCACCTGTGTATCCACCGGTGTCATTGCATGTGTGTTCTTTTTACTAACAACAACCAGAGTCATTGCATGTGTGTTCTTTTCACATACCACATATGGATCCACCGGTGTCATTGCATGTGTGTTCTTTTCACAATCCACCTATGGATCCACCAGTGTCATTGTATGTGTGCTCTTTTTACTAACAACAACCAGAGTCATTGCATGTGTGTTCTCTTCAGAGACCACACAAGGATCCTGATGTCATTGCATATGTTTTTTTACTAACAACAACTAGAGTCATTGAAATGTGTGTTCTCTTCAGAGACCACACATGGATCCATCAGTGTCATTGCATGTGTGTTCTTTTTACTAATAACAACTGGAGTCATTGCATGTGTGTTCTTTTCACATACCACATATGGATCCACCAGTGGCATTGCATGTATGCTCTTTTCACAATCCACCTATGGATCCACCAGTGTCATTGCATGTGTGTTCTTTTTACTAACAACAACCAGAGTCATTGCATGTGTGTTCTTTTCACATACCACATATGGATCCACCAGTGTCATTGCATGTGTGTTCTTTTCACAATCCATCTATGGAACCACCAGTGTCATTGCATGTGTGATCCTTTTTACTAACAACAACCAGAGTCATTGCATGTGTGTTCTTTTCACATACCACATATGGATCCACCAGTGTCATTGCATGTGTGTTCTTTTCACAATCCACCTATGGATCCACTAGTGTCATTGCATCTGTGCTCTTTTTACTTTCTATAACCAGAGTCATTGCATGTGTGTTCTCTTCAGAGACCACACATGGATCCACCAGTGTCATTGCATGTGTGTTATTTTTACTAACAACAACCAATGTCATTGAAATGTATGCTCTTTTCACAATCCACCTGTGGATCCACCAGTGTCATTGCATGTGTGTTCTTTTTAATAACAACAACCAGAGTCATTGCATGTGTGTTCTTTTCACATACCACATATGGATCCACCAGTGTCATTGCATGTGTGTTCTTTTCACAATCCACATATGGATACACAAGTGTAATTGCATGTGTTTTCATTTTACTAACAACAACAAGATTAATTGCATGTGTGTTCTCTTGAGAGACCACATGGATCCTGATGTCATTGCATGTGTGTTCTTTTTACTAACAACAACCATAGTCATTGAAATGTGTGTTCTCTTGAGACCACACATGGATCCTGATGTCATTGCATGTGTGGTCTTTGCAGAGACCACACATGGTTCCACCAGTGTCATTGCACGTGTGTTCTTTTTACTAACAACAACTAGAGTCATTGCATGTGTGTTCTTTTCACATACCACATATGGATCCACCAGTGTGATTGCATGTGTGATCTTTTCATAATGCACCTATGTATCCACCCGTGTCATTGCATGTGTGTTCTTTTTACTAACAACAACCAGAGTCATTGCATGTGTGTTCTTTTCACATACCACATATGGATCCACCGGTGTCATTGCATGTGTGTTCTTTTCACAATCCACCTATGGATCCACCAGTGTCATTGTATGTGTGCTCTTTTTACTAACAACAACCAGAGTCATTGCATGTGTGTTCTTGAGAGACCACATGGATCCTGATGTCATTGCATATGTTTTTTACTAACAACAACTAGAGTCATTGAAATGTGTGTTCTCTTGAGAGACCACACATGGATCCATCGATGTCATTGCATGTGTGTTCTTTACTAATAACAACTGAGTCATTGCATGTGTGTTCTTTTCACATACCACATATGGATCCACAGTGGCATTGCATGTATGCTCTTTTCACAATCCACCTATGGATCCACAGTGTCATTGCATGTGTGTTCTTTTTACTAACAACAACGAGTCATTGCATGTGTGTTCTTTTCACATACCACATATGGATCCACAGTGTCATTGCATGTGTGTTCTTTTCACAATCCATCTATGGAACCACCGGTGTCATTGCATGTGTGATCCTTTTACTAACAACAACGAGTCATTGCATGTGTGTTCTTTTCACATACCACATATGGATCCACCAGTGTCATTGCATGTGTGTTCTTTTCACAATCCACCTATGGATCCACCAGTGTCATTGCATCTGTGCTCTTTTTACTAAAAATAACTAGAGTCATTGCATGTGTGTTCTCTTGAGCCCACACATGGATCCACCAGTGTCATTGCATGTGTGTTATTTTTACTAACAACAACCAATGTCATTGAAATGTATGCTCTTTTCACAATCCACCTGTGGATCCACCAGTGTCATTGCATGTGTGTTCTTTTTAATAACAACAACCCGAGTCATTGCATGAGTGATCTTTTCACATACAACATATGGAACCAACGCTGTCATTGCATGTGTGTTCTTTTCATAATCCACATATGGATCCACAGTGTTGTGCATGTGTGATCCTTTTACTAACAACAACTAAGTCATTTCATGTGTGTTCTCTTGAGACCACACATGGATCCCTGATGTCATTGCATGTGTGTTCTTTTTACTAACAACAACCATAGTCATTGAAATGTGTGTTCTCTTGGAGACCACACATGGATCCTGATGTCATTGCATGTGTGGTATTTGCAGAGACCACACATGGTTCCACCAGTGTCATTACACGTGTGTTCTTTTACTAACAACAACTAGAGTCATTGCATGTGTGTTCTTTTCACATACCACATATGGATCCACAGTGTGATTGCATGTGTGATCTTTCATAATGCACCTATGTATCCACGGTGTCATTGCATGTGTGTTCTTTTACTAACAACAACCGAGTCATTGCATGTGTGTTCTTTTCACATACCACATATGGATCCACCGCTGTCATTGCATGTGTGTTCTTTTCACAATCCACCTATGGATCCACAGTGTCATTGTATGTGTGCTCTTTTACTAACAACAACGAGTCATTGCATGTGTGTTCTCTTGAGCCCACACATGGATCCTGATGTCATTGCATGTGTGTTATTTTACTAACAACAACAGTGTCATTGAAATGTATGCTCTTTTCACAATCCACTGTGTCATTGCATGTGTGTTCTTTTTACTAATAACAACTGGAGTCATTGCATGTGTGTTCTTTTCACATAGCACACATGGATCCACCAGTGGCATTGCATGTGTGCTCTTTTCACAATCCACCTATGGATCCACTAGTGTCATTGCATGTGTGCCTTTTTACTAATAACAACTGGAGTCATTGCATGTGTGTTCTCTTGAGAGACCACACATGGATCCTGATGTCATTGCATGTGTGTTCTCTTTACTAACAACAACGAGTCATTGAAATGTGTGTTCTCTTCAGAGACCACACATGGATCCACCAGTGTCTTTGCATGTGTGTTCTTTTCACAATCCACCTATGGAACCACCAGTGTCATTGCATGTGTGATCCTTTTTACTAACAACAACCAGAGTCATTGCATGTGTGTTATTTTACTAACAACAACCACAGTCATTGAAATGTGTGTTCTCTTGAGACCACACATGGATCCTGAGTGTTATTGCATGTGTGGTCTTTCAGAGACCACACATGGTTCCTGATGTCATTGCACGTGTGTTCTTTTTACTAACAACAACTAGAGTCATTGCATGTTTGTTCTTTTCACATACCACATATGGATCCACCAGTGTGATTGCATGTGTGCTCTTTTCATAATGCACCTATGTATCCACCGGTGTCATTGCATGTGTGTTCTTTTTACTAACAACAAACCGTGTCATTGGATGTGTGTTCTTTTCACATACCACATATGGATCCACGGTGTCATTGCATGTGTGTTCTTTTCATAATCCACCTATGGATCCACAGTGTCATTGTATGTGTGCTCTTTTACTAACAACAACGAGTCATTGCATGTGTGTTCTCTTGAGAGACCACACATGGATCCTGATGTCATAGCATATGTTTTTTTACTAACAACAACTAGAGTCATTGAAATGTGTGTTCTCTTTAGAGACCACACATGGATCCACCAGTGTCATTGCATGTGTGTTCTTTTTACTAATAACAACTGGAGTCATTGCATGTGTGTTCTTTTCACATACCACACATGGATCCACCAGTGGCATTGCATGTGTGCTCTTTTCACAATCCACCTATGGATCCACCAGTGTCATTGCATGTGTGTTCTTTTTACTAACAACAACCAGAGTCATTGCATGTGTGTTCTTTTCACATACCACATATGGATCCACCAGTGTCATTGCATGTGTGTCCTTTACACAATCCACCTATGGATCCACCAGTGTCATTGCATGTGTGCTCCTTTTACTAATAACAACTGGAGTCATTGCATGTGTGTTCTCTTCAGAGACCACACGTGGATCCATCAGTGTCATTGCATGTGTGTTCTCTTTATTAACAACAACCAGAGTCATTGAAATGTGTGTTGTCTTTAAGGACCACACATGGATCCACCAGTGTCTTTGCATGTGTGTTCTTTTCACAATCCACCTATGGAACCACCAGTGTCATTGCATGTGTGATCCTTTTTACTAACAACAACCATAGTCATTGCATGTGTGTTCTTTTCACATACCACATATGGATCCACCAGTGTCAATGCATGTGTGTTCTTTTCACAATCCACCTATGGATCCATCAGTGTCATTGCATGTGTGCTCTTTTTACTAACAATAACCAGAGTCATTGCATGTGTGTTCTCTTCAGAGCCCACACATGGATCCACCAGTGTCATTGCATGTGTGTTATTTTTACTAACAACAACCAGTGTCATTGAAATGTATGCTCTTTTCAAAATCCACCTGTGGATCCACTTGTGTCATTGCATGTGTGTTATTTTTACTAACAACAACCAGAGTCATTGCATGTGTGTTCTTTTCACATACCACATATGGATCCACCAGTGTCATTGCATGTGTGTTATTTTCACAATACACATATGGATACACCAGTGTTATTGCATGTGTGATCCTTTTACTAACAACAACTGGAGTCATTTCATGTGTGTTCTCTTGGAGACCACACATGGATCCACGTCATTGCATGTGTGTTCTTTTTACTAACAACAACCATAGTCATTGAAATGTGTGTTCTCTTGGAGACCACACATGGATCCCTGATGTCATTGCATGTGTGGTCTTTGTAGAGACCACACATGGTTCCACCAGTGTCATTGCACGTGTGTTCTTTTTACTAACAACAACTAGAGTCATTGCATGTGTGTTCTTTTCACGTACCACATATGGATCCACCAGTGTGATTGCATGTGTGCTCTTTTCATAATGCACCTATGTATCCACCGGTGTGATTGCATGTGTGTTCTTTTTACTAACAACAACCAGAGTCATTGCATGTGTGTTCTTTTCACATACCACATATGGATCCACCGGTGTCATTGCATGTGTGTTCTTTTCACAATCCACCTATGGATCCACCAGTGTCATTGAATGTGTGCTCTTTTTACTAACAACATCACGAGTCATTGCATGTGTGTTCTCTTGAGAGAACACACATGAATCCTGATGTCATTGCATATGTTTTTACTAACAATAACTAGAGTCATTGAAATGTGTGTTCTCTTGAGAGACCACACATGGATTCCTGATGTCATTGCATGTGTGTTCTTTTTACTAATAACAACTAGAGTCATTGCATGTGTGTTCTTTTCACATACCACATATGGATCCACCGGTGGCATTGCATGTGTGCTCTTTTCACAATCCAGCTATGGATCCACCAGTGTCATTGCATGTGTGTTCTTTTTACTAACAACCAGAGTCATTGCATGTGTGTTCTTTTCACATACCACATATGGATCCACTAGTGTCATTGCATGTGTGTTCTTTACACAATCCACCTATGGATCCACCAGTGTCATTGCATGTGTGCTCCTTTACTAATAACAGCTGGAGACATTGCATGTGTGTTCTCTTGAGAGACCACCGTGGATCCTGATGTCATTGCATGTGTGTTCTTTTACTAACAACAACCAGAGTCATTGAAATGTGTGTTCTCTTGAGACCACACATGGATCCTGATGTCTTTGCATGTGTGGTCTGCAGAGACCACACATGAATCCTGATGTCATTGCATGTGTGTTCTTTTACTAACAACAACTAGAGTCATTGCATGTGTGTTCTTTTCACATACCACATATGGATCACAGTGTCATTGCATGTGTGCTCTTTCACAATCCACCTATGGATCCACAGTGTCATTACCGTGTGTTCTTTTTACTAACAACAACCAGAGCCATTGCATGTGTGTTCTCTTCAGAGACCACACATGGATCCTGATGTCATTGCATGTGTGTTCTTTTTACTAACAACAACCGAGTCATTGAAATGTGTTCTTCTTGAGACCACACATGGATCCTGATGTCATTGATGTTTGTTATTTTTACTATTTACAACTGGAGTTATTGCATGTGTGTTCTTTTCACATACCACATATGGATCCACCAGTGTCATTGCATGCGTGCTCTTTTCACAATCCACCAATGGATCCACCAGTGTCATTGCATTTGTGTTCTTTTTACTAACAACAACCAGAGTCATTGCATGTGTGTTATTTTCACATACCACATATGGATCCACCAGTGTCATTGCATGTGTGTTCTTTTCACAATCCACCTATGGATCCACCAGTGTCATTGCATGTGTGCTCTTTTTACTAACAAAAACAAGAGTCATTGCATGTGTGTTCTCTTGGAGACCACACATGGATCCTGATGTCATTGCATGTGTGTTCTTTTTACTAACAACAACCAGTGTCATTGAAATGTGTGCTCTTTTCACAATCCACCTGTGGATTCACTAGTGTCATTGCATGTGTGTTCTTTTTTACTAACAACAACCAGAGTCATTGCGTGTTTGTTCTTTTCACATACCACATATGGATCCACAAGTGTCATTGCATGTGTGTTCTTTTCACAATCCACCTATGGATCCACCAGTGTCAATGCATGTGTGCTCCTTTTACTAACAACAACTAGAGTCATTGCATGTGTGTTCTCTTCAGAGACCACACATGGATCCACCAGTGTCATTGCATGTGTGTTCTTTTTAATAACAACAACCAAAGTCATTGAAATGTGTGTTCTCTTCAGAGACCACACATGGATCCACCAGTGTCATTGCATGTGTGTTCTTTTTACTAATGTCACATCCCAAGATTTTCCAAATCTTGTAATGTGAAAAATAAATTAAACAAAATAAATTTTTTGTTGAAAATCAGGGTGAAAAGAAACTTTTGTTTCTAAAAGGAAAACTTTAGCCAAAGTTTGTTAAAGATGGGATTCTAAAGTTTGAATTCAACAGAAATCCAAATCAAGGGAAATGCATTCCTCAATGAATGTATCTGGAAATTGAACACTTGGAAAATAAATCCAAAACCCTAAACCCAAATGGAAGGAAATCATTTTCCAAAGTATCTCCAAATCTATGGATTTGATCCATACCAGATTTGATCAACAAAATTTCCACAAAGGATCAAGAAAGACCTTAGAGATTGTTTTCACTTAGTTTGGAACCATAGACAAAATCTTGTGAACATAATGAGATAACGGAAATTGAATTTCCAAAGCTAATAAAGCCTTACCAAAACCCATACCAATTGGTGAACAATTATAATCCTAAAGGGATTGAAAAGATAAACATTTAATAAGGGAAAAATAAATTGTTTTGGAAATACTATTTGGATCTTTTAATAAAAGACTTTGTTTTCAAATGAAAAGGTGAGCCAAATTAATTTTGGCCAAACTTTTGTAATAAAATATTTTGTTTTGACAAAATGAGTAAAGTTTATTTAAATAAAATAATAAGGATTTAAATATCCAATTTTATTTAAGTAAAGGCTTTCCCATTTAAATGAACACCAAGTATTTTATTACTACTTTGAAATCTTTATTAAAGGTTTTGCTTTGATTAAAATGAGTAAAGGATTATTTAAATAAAATAAAGGAGTTAAATATCCAATTTTATTTAAGTAAAGGCTTTCCCATTTTAATTAAAACACCAAAACTTATTTATTTATTTAAATAAGTTTCAAGTATTCTTTATTTTTCAATAAAACCTTCTGGTTTGGTTTTGAAAATAATTGGATTTCAAATGGAAATTTTATTAAATAAATCAAACACTATTAATAAACTAAAGATCCATTTTATTTAATTATTAAATGGATCTTAAAATAAATAAAAATATTATTTCATTTGAGATTTGGATTATGTTGCCAAAGAACCAAATTCAAAGTGAAGTTCTTGTTGTTTGAATTGATTTGAGTGTGGTTTGATTGCTTGAATATTTGATTGAAATTCAAAACAAAAAAAGAATTAGAAAAGAAAAGAATTAGGCAGAAAAAAAATAATAAGAAAGCAGGCCACTAAGGCCAGATCCCCAGACTTCTCCCCTCCGAAGGCGTTACTTTTCTCACATGAAGCAGCCCATAGAGTCAATGGCCGTGGACCCATTCCCTCTCCTTTTCCCATTGACGGAGGACCCCGCAAGCTGTTCATCGTCCTCCCGCGACCTGTCTCCCCAGACGACGCCGTTCTTTGTCCATGAATCTGAGATCAATTAAGCCTTAACGCGTTAATTCCTCGTCGCGACCACGCCTTTTAATCGCCTCGCTCTCCTCCGTTTTCCCTCAGACCCCTTCCCCAAGCTTCCAGGCCACTCCATTTCCTCCTCGAGCGCCTCTGCTCCGACGGTGTCATCAGCAATTCAGCCAACTCCGACCACCCCTCTTGCACTTCACGCGAGTGGACTCCTCGACCTCACGCATCTCTAGTACTCCTAGTTCGCTTGGAGCACAGAACCCAACTCAACAAGCCCGAGCCAGCGCCGCCGTCTGCTCCAACTGCGGCGACATCTCCCCGGTAAACCTGACCTCCCCTCTCATCCTCGTTGACCCGATGATGATCTACAAGCTCATACGAACCTAACGACACCTTCCGTTTGACCTAGGGCGCCCCCTATCCTCGCCTCCCGTCTTTGGCGGTGAGCACCACTGCTTCCTCTCCGCCGAGCCCCACCGGTAGACCAGACCGCCCTTCACTCCTCCTTCACGCTCGCATCACCGCTGTACCCTTGGCGTCTTACGGTGCTTTTGTATGTCTTCTCGTGATCCACAGGCGCCAACGACAACGAGAGCCCGCGCGCGGCAACTCCGGCGAGCAATCAAGCTCACTCCAGTACGCCCCACGATAGGAAAATACTACCTCGAGCTTCCCCACGTTCTTGCGAGCACGGTGAGCATGCCCTTTTTCTCTCTCGCCTCCTGTAGCGTCACCACCGTCACCGACCGATCGCTCCGCCGCCGCTAGCCACCGGCGCCCCACTTTAGGTCGAGCACCACGGCCCGTTCGATCCCGATCCGCCGGTTCACGATAGAATGACTAACGCGAAGGGTATGTCCCCAATGCGTGCGATCTAGCAATCTAACGTTCCACAGAGCCGATCCACGAACGGTATCGACCCGGAAGATCACGCGCGTGTCACCTAGTGTTTAAAAAGATTTGAAAACAGAAACTTTTGCCATTTTCAAACCCTTGTATCTTTTGATCCACCGTCCAAAATTACAAATTTGATGTCGTTGGAATCAGCAAGACAAGCCCTAACCAACCCTGCCCTTAGTTTAGCAAATAGTATCTGTAAGCTTGTTTAACTTTGCAGATTCTTTTGTGTGCTAACATTAGAAAAATCATTTAAAAATGATTTTAAGGTTAAAACCTTTGCCAATTAGTTTGTTGTGACCTTACTGACCCTAGGAACCAACCCCTGTTTTGGAAAATGAATTTGGAAAGGTTTAGAATGGATTAATTAGTTTAGTCCATTTCTAGCCAAACAACACTTGTTTTGTTTACAAAATATTTTTGTAAAAGAAAACTTTGAGAAAATGCTTTGACCAAACCTACTGACCCAAACACCAAGTTTTGCAATAGCAACTCATTTGGTGAACCCTATAGGCTAAAGCCTTAGTAAAATGTTTCTACACCACATAGAATGACACTTTGTTTTTGCAAATGGTTTTATAAGCGAAACCTTTTGCAAATGACTTCCACTTCACAAAATGACCAATAGGTGTGCCCCAATGTCTATGACCCATTAGGAACCCTTTTCTCAAACAAAACAAGGCTTGGCATGCTTGCATGCATTACTTTAACTTTGCCACTTTGGTAAATGACCATTTTGGATCTTACAAAGTTTAGGAATCTAATGGAGACCCTCTTTGCAAATGACTTTGCCATTTTGGTAAATGACCAAATTGGAACTTACAAAGTTAGAAGCCTAGTGAAGACCATCCTTACAATAGAACCAACCTTTGCATGCTTATGCATGACTTAGTTGATTTTGTTTGAACTTACAAAGTTAGAAGTCTTGTGTGTGTAATTTTGTTTGAGAGAATATTGGTTTGGAGTGTTAGTTGATTTTGTGTTTGCTTGATTGGTAGATTGAGTTTATGCCTTGCTTGATTATTTGTAGTGACTTGAAGAGTGTGATTGTTGCAAGGACAAGGAGTAAACCTATACCCTCTACCAAAAAGGCAAGTGATACTTCATACTATCTATCCCATTATTTTCAATAAGCATTAGTGTTTTGCTAAGTAAAACTTGCATGGTTTTTATTTTGCTAAGTATAGACCTTGCTATAGGAAAACTAGTAGAATGAATCCTTAGAAGGATTTACCTAAGTTAAGAATCCTATTACTATCAAGCTTAGCCTAGCTAATAGAAAACACAGGTGGGATATATATTCATGCTATGAAAATTTCTAAGTCTATGGACTTGTGTTTTATTTAATAAAACAACTAAGTTAATGAATCTCCTGGGTGGAATGGGACTTGCATGGTGGTTTTGGTTGAGTGGTTCACAAGGCCATGGACTTGGCTTGTATCTCACTTGTGGATGGCCACCAGAAACAAAGAGATTTGAGATGTCAAATGTTGAGAAGCTTCAAGTGCAACCACTTGGCAATATGGGCTCTGCCATGATCATATAGGTTGCAAGAACTTAGCCACATGGACAGTGGGTGGTAGTGATTGATAGGTTGGAGCGTCCATGTTGGTCTAAGGAAAGCTTGAAAGATTTTGTCTTGGGAAACCAAGTCTTGTGGGTAAAGTGCACCACCTCTGCAGTGTAAAACCTAAGTACTTAGCCATGTCCCTGGTAAAGGACAATTTGAGCATCAAGACATGGAAGCAATCAAGAATCTCATCACTCCAATTTCTAAATAAAATTTGTGGGTGAACAAGGGTTGTGTGAAATTCTTCAATCTTTGATGGAGAGATGGCTTGGTACAAGGATCTCAAAATCTTAGATTGGGAAATTGTTTTGCCAAGCACTTCAGTCTTTGATTGGTAGATGCCTGAGTGGATCTTCAGTCTTTGATTGGTAGATGCCTTGTGCTGTTTTGCCAAAACAAAAACTTAGTATTTTCAAAATGATAGGAAAAATCTATTTTGAGCAATGCAAGCCTCAACTCCACTTAGCCAAAATGCATATAGATTATAGACTCCACTATACTACCAAAGTATCACTTGCCAATACAATTCCAATGTATTGACCCTTGTGGCTGTAACTTGTAATGTTGCAGGTTTGATTGATTTTAGTGAAGATTGAATGATTAGGATTACAAAGTCTACAACCAACATCTGCCTGTGGCACTTTGAAGATGAAGGACCCATGACTATAGTTATTCGCTGCAATGTAATGTAATGGCCTAATGAGCTATGTTTGATGTAATAAAATTATGTTATTCCTGGTTATAAAGTTGTATTATGACCCTTGTTTCTTGATATTACATCTGGCTGTGGATGCTAGCTATTGATCCAGGACTAGCATTGTAAACACAGGGACTCAATCTTATTAAAGGTTGGGGGCGCTCTGAATGGTATCGAGCATTGTGTTGCCTGTAGGATTTGTAACCCTAGGATTGGACAAAACCCTTAGAAAATAGGAGTTGTATTTGTTCCAAAACTTATTTACAAAAACAATCTTGTAAACTCTTTCCTCAATCATTTTGGTTTCAACTCTACTTCTTCTACTTCAAAACTTAATGGAAAGCCTACCCCATGACCAAAGACTTCACCATGTGCAAAGGACTTCTTCAACTCTAATGATTTCAACTTCTTCAAGTGACTTCAACATCTTCATCATGTTCACCAAGGACTTCCAACTTGGATATTACTAAAGACTACAAGTGAGACAAGAAAAGTTACTCAAGACTTGAAGACTAAGGAAAAACAACTTAGAAGAAACCATGATCACCTTTGAAGATTTGTGACCAAGACACAAGAATTCTCCAAGGATACAAAGATCTCAATCAAGAAGAATCAACCAAGAAGGATGGGAAATCACAAGTGAACCATGTAGATGGACCACCATTTATAGATAAGTCAAACACACCAACTTATGTGGTGTAACAAAATTATTTTGTTGCCTAAATATGTGCTTGAAACTGTTGTTTGAGTGGAGTGTTTGTTTGTGATTGCTTGCACATTGCTTGTGTGATTTGTGATGTGTGAATAGAATTGATTCATAGAAAATCTCTTGCCTATTCTAATCCCCCTTCAACCCCAAACAGATGACTTCTCCAAGAAACTCCAACATCAAGGATGATGACAACAACAACAACCAAGAGGACAACATGAGAGAACTCCTAGCAACCCAACACCGGTTGAACCAACTAACAACTCAGTTCATAGCTAACAATAGTGATAAAGACCCTACCTTGCAAATGTTTTTGGAAGAACAATCCCAACTGATGCTTAAGGTGACTAATCAAATGATTAGCATGGAAGAAAACTATCCCAAAAGAGTGTATGACAACAAGGATGACAAGAATGTTATTATAGATGGAGCCTCAGCTTGTATTATTTGTGGAGACAAGGATCACACTTCCAAGGAGCATGAAGATCAATGCCCCAATTGTGAAGAGGAACATCCAGTTGGCCTTGCCCACATCTCAAGTTACTTGTTACCTTTGTGAAGGAAATGACCATGTTCCTATCTAATGCCCCATCTATGCTATTGTTGAACAAAGGAAACAAGAAGGATCCAAGTATGCCAAGAATGTTGATGACAAAGGAAAAGGACCACCTATACCTCCAAACAAGACAACCCAATTCAAAGGATCAAAGAAGCCCAAGAAACCAAAAGCAAGACATGAGCCTTGTGCAATGTCGTAAATGTAAGAAATGGGACACTACCCAGTGGATGCCGGAGAACCCGAAGAATAAAGAGATCGGCCAAGTAGTGTGCAACAACTGCAAGGAACCGAGCCACTACGTAGCAACTTGTCCACAAAACAGCGTAAAGAACTCCAAGATATCCACTGTTTCAATTGCAAGGAACCAGGACACTATGTAAGCAATTGTCCAGAAAAGATGAAGAACAAGATAAATAAGCCTATGAAGGATCTCAACCTTGGCCCATGAGTCAAGCATGGAAACAAAGGACACTAAGCAAAAGTTTTCCAAGAAGAAGTTTTCCTCAAGATTCCAAGCAAGCCAAGATGTAGTTTAGTTGGAAAAAAAATTTAAGGGTGGTAGTACCCTAATTGTTTGAGCCAACTTGTAACCCTAGCCTCCCCAAATCTAGGACGAGATTTCTTTTAAAGGTAGCCTGTCACATCCCAAGATTTTCCAAATCTTGTAATGTGAAAAATAAATTAAACAAAATAAATTTTTGTTGAAAATCAGGGTGAAAAAACTTTTGTTTCTAAAGGAAAACTTTAGCCAAAGTTTGTTAAAGATGGGATTCTAAAGTTTGAATTCAACAAAATCCAAATCAAGAAATGCATTCCTCGATGAATGTATCGAAATTGAACACTTGGAAAATAAATCCAAAACCCTAAACCCAAATGGAAGAAATTATTTTCCAAAGTATCTCAAATCTATGGATTTGATCCATACCAGATTTGATCAACAAAATTTCCACAAAGGATCAAGAAAGACCTTAGAGATTGGTTTCACTTAGTTTGGAACCATAGACAAAATCTTGTGAACATAATGAGATAACGGAAATTGAATTTCCAAAGCTAATAAAGCCTTACCAAAAACCCATACCAATTGGTGAACAATTATAATCCTAAAGGGATTGAAAAGATAAACATTTAATAAGGAAAAATAAATTGTTTTGGAAATACTATTTGGATCTTTTAATAAAAGACTTTGTTTTCAAATGAAAAGGTGAGCCAAATTAATTTTGGCCAAACTTTTGTAATAAAATATTTTGTTTTGATAAAATGAGTAAAGTTTATTTAAATAAAATAATAAGGATTTAAATATCCAATTTTATTTAAGTAAAGGCTTTTCCCATTTTAAATGAACACCAAGTATTTTATTAATACTTTGAAATCTTTTATTAAAAGGTTTTGCTTTGATTAAAATAAGTAAAGGATTATTTAAATAAAATAATAAGGATTTAAATATCAATTTTATTTAAGTAAAGGCTTTCCCATTTTAATTAAAACACCAAAACTTATTTATTTATTTAAATAAGTTTCCAAGTATTCTTTATTTTTCAAATAAAACCTTCTGGTTTGGTTTTGAAAATAATTGGATTTCAAATGGAAATTTTATTAAATAAATCAAACACTATTAATAAACTAAAGATCCATTTTATTTAATTATTAAATGGATCTTAAAATAAATAAAAATATTATTTCATTTTGAGATTTGGATTATGTTGCCAAATGAACCAAATTCAAAGTGAAGTTTATTTGTTTGAATTGATTTGAGTGTGGTTTGATTGCTTGAATATTTGATTGAAATTCAAAACAAAAATAATAATTAGAAAAAGAAAAAGAATTAGACAGAAAAAAAAATAATAAGAAAAGCAGTGATCCTAAGGCCGGACCCAGACTTCTCCCTCCCCAGGCGTTACTTTTCTCACCTTAGCTTGACCCATAGAGTCGATGGCGGTGGACCCCGTTCCTCTCCTTTTCCCATGACCAGAGGACCCCACCGACAGTGTTCATCGTCCTCCCAGCGACCTGTCTCCCCAGGCAGCTGCGTTCTTTGTCCATGAATGCCGAGATCAATTAGCCTTAACGGCGTTAATTCCTCGTCGCGACCATGCCCTTTTAATCGCCTCGCTCTCTCCTCCGTTTTCCTTCAGACCCCTTCCCCAAGCTCGCCCCCAGGCCGCTCCATTTCCTCCTCGAACGCCCTCTGCTCCGGCCAGTGTCACAGCAATTCCGGCCAACTCAGGCCACCCCTCTGCTGTACTTCACCTTGAGTGGACTCCTCTCGACCTCACGCATCTCCTAGTACTCCTAGTTCGCCCATGGGAGCACAGAACCCAGACTCCAACAAGCCCGAGCCAGCGCCAAATGCGCTCCAGCTGCAGCGACATCTCCCAGTAAACCTGACCTCCCTCTCATCCTCGTTGACCCGATGATGATCTACAAGCTCACTCTGAACCTAACGACACCTTCCGGTTTTGACCTAGGGCGCCTATCCTCGCCTCCGTCGTCGGCAGTGAGCACCACTTATGCTTCCTCTCAAGCGAGCCCCACCGGTAAGACCAGACCGCCCTTCACTCCTCCTTCACGCTTTCGCATCACCGTTGTACCCTTGCGCGTCTTCTGGTGCTTTTGTTTGTCTTCGTGATCCACAATGGCGCCAACGGCGACAACGAGAGCCCCGCCGCCGACAACTCCGTGACAATCAAGCTCACTCGATGCGCCCGCGATGGGAAAATACTACCTCGAGCTTCCCCACGTTCTTGCGAGCACGGTGAGCATGCCCTTTTCTCTCTCGCCTCCTGTGCGTCGCCACCGTCGCGACCGATCGCTCGCCGCCGCTAGCCACCGTAGCCGCCACTTTAGGTCGAACTGCCGCGGCCGTTCGATCCCGATCCATCGGTTACGATAGAATGACTAACGCGAAGGGTATGTCCCCTGTCTTGATGCGATCTAACAATCTAACGTTCCTGAGCCGATCCACCCGAACCGGTGTCGACCCGTAAGAAGATCACGCCGCGTGTCACCTAGTGCATTTAAACAGATTTGATAACAGAAAATTTTGCGATTTTCAAACCCTTGTATCTTTTGATCCACACGTCCAAAAATTACAAATTTGATGTCGTTGGAATCAGCAAGACAAGCCCTAACCAACCCTGCCCTTAGTTTAGCAAATAGTATCTGTAAGCTTGTTTAACTTTGCAGATTCTTTTGTGTGCTTGCTAACATTAGAAAAATCATTTAAAAATGATTTTAAGGTTAAAACCTTTGCCAATTAGTTTGTTGTGACCTTACTGACCCTAGGAACCAACCCCTGTTTTGGAAAATGAATTTTGAAAGGTTTAGAATGGATTAATTAGTTTAGTCCATTTCTAGCCAAACAAAACTATTGTTTTGTTTACAAAAATGTTTTTGTAAAGAAAACTTTGAGAAAATGCTTTGCACCAAACCTACTGACCCAAACACCAAGTTTTGCAATAGCAACTCATTTGGTGAACCCTATAGGCTAAAGCCTTAGTAAAAATGTTTCTACACCACATAGAATGACACTTTGTTTTGCAAATGGTTTTATAGCGAAACCTTTTGCAAATGACTTAGCCACTTCACAAAATGACCAATAGGTGTGCCCCAATGTCTATGACCCATTAGGAACCCCTTTTTCTCAAACAAAACAAGGCTTGGCATGCTTGCATGCATTACTTTAACTTTGCCACTTTGGTAAATGACCGTTTTGGATCTTACAAAGTTTAGGAATCTAATGGAGACCCTCTTTGCAAATGACTTTGCCATTTTGGTAAATGACCAAATTGGAACTTACAAAGTTAGAAGCCTAGTGAAGACCATCCTTACAATAGAACCAACCTTTGCATGCTTATGCATGACTTAGTTGATTTTGTTTGAACTTACAAAGTTAGAAGTCTTGTGTGTGTAATTTTGTTTGAGAGAATATTGGTTTGGAGTGTTAGTTGATTTTGTGTTTGCTTGATTGGTAGATTGAGTTTATGCCTTGCTTGATTATTTGTAGTGACTTGAAGAGTGTGATTGTTGCAAGGACAAGGAAGTAAACCTATACCCTCTACCAAAAAGGCAAGTGATACTTCATACTATCTATCCCATTATTTTCAATAAGCATTAGTGTTTTTGCTAAGTAAAACTTGCATGGTTTTTATTTTGCTAAGTATAGACCTTGCTATAGGAAAACTAGTAGAATGAATCCTTAGAAGGATTTACCTAAGTTAAGAATCCTATTACTATCAAGCTTAGCCTAGCTAATAGAAAACACAGGTGGGATATATATTCATGCTATGAAAATTTCTAAGTCTATGGACTTGTGTTTTATTTAATAAAACAACTAAGTTAATGAATCTCACAGGTGGAATGGGACTTGCATGGTGGTTTTTGGTTGAGTGGTTCACAAGGCCATGGACTTGGCTTGTGTATCTCACTTGTGGATGGCCACCCAGAAACAAAGAGATTTGAGATGTCAAATGTTGAGAAGCTTCAAGTGCAACCACTTGGCAATATGGGCTCTGCCATGATCATATAGGTTGCAGAACTTAGCCACATGGACAGTGGGTGGTAGTGATTGATAGGTTGGGCGTCCATGTTGGTCTAAGGAAAGCTTGAAAGATTTTGTCTTGGGAAACCAAGTCTTGTGGGTAAGTGCACCACCTCTGCAGAGTGTAAAACCTAAGTACTTAGCCATGTCAATGGTAAAGGAAAATTTGAGCATCAAGACATGGAAGCAATCAAGAATCTCATCACTCCAATTTCTAAAATAAAATTTGTGGGTGAACAAGGGTTGTGTGAAATTCTTCAATCTTTGATGGAGAGATGGCTTGGTACAAGGATCTCAAAATCTTAGATTGGGAAAATTGTTTTTGCCAAGCACTTCAGTCTTTGATTGGTAGATGCCCTGAGTGGATCTTCAGTCTTTGATTGGTAGATGCCTTGTGCTGTTTTTGCCAAAACAAAAACTTAGTATTTTCAAAATGATAGGGAAAAATCTATTTTGAGCAATGCAAGCCTCAACTCCACTTAGCCAAAATGCATATAGATTATAGACTCCACTATACTACCAAAGTATCACTTGCCAATACAATTCCAATGTATTGACCCTTGTGGCTGTAACTTGTAATGTTGCAGGTTTGATTGATTTTAGTGAAGATTGAATGATTAGGATTACAAAGTCTACAACCAACATCTGCCTGTGGCACTTTGAAGATGAAGGACCCATGACTATAGTTATTCCGCTGCAATGTAATGTAATGGCCTAATGAGCTATGTTTGATGTAATAAAATTATGTTATTCCTGGTTATAAAGTTGTATTATGACCCTTGTTTCTTGATATTACATTTGAAATGTGGATGCTAGCTATTGATCCAAGGACTAGCATTGTAAACACAGGGGACTCAATCTTATTAAAGGTTGGGGACGCTACAACTAACAACAACCAGAGTCATTGAAATGTGTGTTCTCTTCAGAGACCACCTATGGATCCACCAGTGTCATTGCATGTGTGTTCTTTTTACTAACAACAACCAGAGTCATTGCATGTGTGTTCTTTTCACATACCACATATGGATCCACCAGTGTCATTGCATGTGTGTTCTTTTCACAATCCACCTATGGAACCACCAGTGTCATTGCATGTGTGATCCTTTTTACTAACAACAACCAGAGTCATTGCATGTGTGTTCTTTTCACATACCACATATGGATCCACCAGTGTCATTGCATGTGTGTTCTTTTCATAATCCACCTATGGATCCACCAGTGTCATTGCATGTGTGCTCTTTTTACTAATAATAACCAGAGTCATTGCATGTGTGTTCTCTTCAGAGCCCACACATGGATCCACCAGTGTCATTGCATGTGTGTTATTTTTACTAACAACAACCAGTGTCATTGAAATGTATGCTCTTTTCACAATCCACCTGTGGATCCACCAGTGTCATTGCATGTGTGTTCTTTTTACTAACAACAACCAGAGTCATTGCATGTGTGTTCTTTTCACATACCACATATGGATCCACCAGTGTTATTGCATGTGTGTTCTTTTCACAATCCACATGGATCCACAGTGTTATTGCATGTGTGATCCTTTTACTAACAACAAGCTGAGTCATTTCATGTGTTCTTCTTGGAGACCACACATGGATCCTGATGTCATTGCATGTGTGTTCTTTTACTAACAACAACCATAGTCATTGAAATGTGTGTTCTCTTGAGAGACCACACATGGATCTGATGTCATTGCATGTGTGGTCTTTGCAGAGACCACACATGGTTCCTGATGTCATTGCGTGTGTTCTTTTACTAACAACAACTAGAGTCATTGCATGTGTGTTCTTTTCACGTACATATGGATCCACAGTGTGATTGCATGTGTGCTCTTTTCATAATGCACCTATGTATCCACGGTGTGATTGCATGTGTGTTCTTTTACTAACAACAACGAGTCATTGCATGTGTGTTCTTTTCACATACCACATATGGATCCACGGTGTCATTGCATGTGTGTTCTTTTCACAATCCACCTATGGATCCACGGTGTCATTGTATGTGTGCTCTTTTACTAACAACAACGAGTCATTGCATGTGTGTTCTCTTGAGACCACACATGGATCCTGATGTCATTGCATATGTTTTTTTACTAACAACAACTAGAGTCATTGAAATGTGTGTTCTCTTGAGAGACCACACATGGATCCTGATGTCATTGCATGTGTGTTCTTTTTACTAATAACAACTGAGTCATTGCATGTGTGTTCTTTTCACATACCACATATGGATCCACAGTGGCATTGCATGTGTGTTCTTTTCACAATCCACCTCTGGATCCAGTGTCATTGCATGTGTGTTCTTTTTACTAACAACAACCAGAGTCATTGCATGTGTGTTCTTTTCACATACCACATATGGATCCACCAGTGTCATTGCATGTGTGTTCTTTACACAATACACCTATGGATCCACCAGTGTCATTGCATGGTGCTCCTTTTACTAATAACAACTGGAGTCATTGCATGTGTATTCTCTTCAGAGACCACACATGGATCCACCAGTGTCATTGCATGTGTGTTCTTTTTACTAACAACAACCAGATTCATTGAAATGTGTGTTCTCTTCAGAGACCACACATGGATCCACCAGTGTCTTTGCATGTGTGGTCTCTGCAGAGACCACACATGGATCCACCAGTGTCATTGAACGTGTGTTCTTTTTACTAACAACAACTAGAGTCATTGCATGTGTGTTCTTTTCACATACCACATATGGATCACCAGTGTCATTGCATGTGTGCTCTTTTCACAATGCACCTATGTATCCATCGGTGTCATTGCATGTGTGTTCTTTTTACTAACAACAACCAGAGTCATTGCATGTGTGTTCTTTTCACATACCACATATGGATCCACCGGTGTCATTGCATGTGTGTTCTTTTCACAATCCACCTATGGATCCACCAGTGTCATTGCATGTGTGCTCTTTTTACTAACAACGACCAGAGTCATTGCATGTGTGTTATCTTGAGAGACACATGGATCCACAGTGTCATTGCATGTGTGTTCTTTTACTAACAACAACGAGTCATTGAAATGTGTGTTCTCTTGAGACCACATGGATCCTGATGTCATTGCATGTGTGTTCTTTTTACTAATAACAACTAGAGTCATTGCATGTGTGTTCTTTTCACATACCACATATGGATCCACCAGTGTCATTGCATGCGTTCTCTTTTCACAATCCACCAATGGATCCACCAGTGTCATTGCATGTATGTTCTTTTTACTAACAACAACCAGAGTCATTGCATGTGTGTTCTTTTCACATACCACATATGGATCCACTAGTGTCATTGCATGTGTGTTCTTTTCACAATCCACCTATGGATCCACCAGTGTCATTGCATGTGTGCTCTTTTTACTAACAATAACCAGAGTCATTGCATGTGTGTTCTCTTCAGAGACCACACATGGATCCACCAGTGTCATTGCATGTGTGTTCTTTTTACTAACAACAACCAGTGTCATTGAAATGTGTGCTCTTTTCACAATCCACCTGAGGATTCACTAGTGTCATTGCATGTGTGTTCTTTTTTACTAACAACAACCAGAGTCATTGCATGTGTGTTCTTTTCACATACCACATATGGATCCACAAGTGTCATTGCATGTGTGTTCTTTTCACAATCCACCTATGGATCCAGTGTCATTGCATGTGTGCTCCTTTTACTAACAACAACTAGAGTCATTGCATGTGTGTTCTCTTGAGACCACACATGGATCCTGATGTCATTGCATGTGTGTTCTTTTTAATAACAACAACTAGAGTCATTGAAATGTGTGTTCTCTTGAGACCACATGGATCCCTGATGTCATTGCATGTGTGTTCTTTTTACTAACAACAACCAGAGTCATTGAAATGTGTGTTCTCTTCAGAGACCACATATGGATCCACCAGTGTAATTGCATGTGTGTTCTTTTCACAATCCACCTATGGATCCACCAGTGTCATTGCATGTGTGCTCTTTTTACTAACAACAACCGAGTCATTGCATGTGTGTTCTTGAGAGACCACACATGGATCCACCTGATGTCATTGCATGTGTGTTCTTTTACTAATAACAAGCTGAGTCATTGCATGTGTGTTCTTTTGACTAACAACAACGAGTCATTGCATGTGTGTTCTTTTCACATACCACATATGGATCCACAGTGTCATTGCATGTGTGTTCTTTTAACAATCCACCTTGGATCCACAGTGTCATTGCATGTGTGCTCTTTTTACTAACAACAGAGTCATTGCATGTGTGCTCTCTTGAGAGACACACATGGATCCACCGATGTCATTTGCATGTGTATTCTTTTTACTAACAACAACGAGTCATTGAGCTGTGTGTTCTCTTGACCACATGGATCCACCAGTGTCATTGAAATGTGTGTTCTCTTCATAGACCACACATGCATCCTGATGTCATTGCATGTGTGTTCTTTTCTGATAACAACTGGAGTCATTGCATGTGTGTTCTTTTCACATACCACATATGGATCCACAGTGTCATTGCATGTGCTCTTTTCACAATCCACCAATGGATCCACAGTGTCATTGCATGTGTGTTCTTTTACTAACAACAACTGGAGAAATTGCATGTGTGTTCTTTTCACATACCACATATGGATCCACAGTGTCATTGCATGTGTGGTCTTTTCACAATCCACCTATGGATCCACAGTGTCATTGCATGTGTGTTCTTTTTACTAACAACAACTAGAGTCATTGCATGTGTTCTTTTCACATACCACATATGGATCCACAGTGTCATTGCATGTGTGTTCTTTTCACAATCCACCTATGGATCCACCGGTGTCATTTGCATGTGTGCTATTTTTACTAACAACAACCAAAGTCATTGCATGTGTGTTCTCTTGAGACCACACATGGATCCTGATGTCATTGCATGTGTGTTCTTTTTACTAACAACAACAGAGTCATTGAAATGTGTTCTCTTGAGACCACACATGGATCCTGATGTCATTACATGTGTGTTCTTTTTAATAACAACAACAGTCATTGAAATGTGTGTTCTCTTGAGACCACACATGGATCCTGATGTCATTGCATGTGTGTTCTTTTTACTAACAACAACCAGAGTCATTGAAATGTGTGTTCTCTTGAGAGACCACCTATGGATCCACAGTGTCATTGCATGTGTGTTCTTTTACTAAAAACAACGAGTCATTGCATATGTGTTCTTTTCACATACCACATATGGATCCACCAGTGTCATTGCATGTGTGTTCTTTTCACAATCCACCTATGGATCCACCAGTGTCATTGCATGCGTGATCCTTTTACTAACAACAACCAGAGTCATTGCATGTGTGTTCTTTTCACATACCACATATGGATCCACCAGTGTCATTGCATGTGTGTTCTTTTAACAATCAACCTATGGATCCAACAGTGTCATTGCATGTGTGCTCTTTTTACTAACAACAACCAGAGTCAATGCATGTGTGTTCTCTTCAGAGACCACACATGGATCCACCAGTGTCATTGCATGTGTGTTATTTTTACTAACAACAACCAGTGTCATTGATATGTATGCTCTTTTCACAATCCACCAGTGGATCCACCAGTGTCATTGCATGTGTGTTCTTTTTACTAACAACAACCAGAGTCATTGCATGTGTGTTCTTTTCACATACCACATATGGATCCACCAGTGTCATTGCATGTGTGTTCTTTTCACAATCCACATATGGATCCACCGGTGTCATTGCATGTGTGATCTTTTTACTAACAACAAGAGTCATTTCATGTGTGTTCTCTTGAGACCACACATGGATCCTCTAGTGTCATTGCATGTGTGTTCTTTTTTACTAACAACAACCATAGTTATTGAAATGTGTGTTCTCTTGAGACCACCACATGGATCCTAGTGTCATTGCATGTGTGGTCTTTGCAGAGACCACACATGGATCCTGATGTCATTGCACGTGTGTTCTTTTTACTAACAACAAATAAAGTCATTGCATGTGTGTTGTTTTCACATACCACATATGGATCCACCAGTGTGATTGCATGAGTGCTCTTTTCACAATGCACCTATGTATCCATCGGTGTCATTGCATGTGTGTTCTTTTTACTAACAACAACCAGAGTCATTGCATGTGTGTTCTTTTCACATACCACATATGGATCCACCGGTGTCATTGCATGTGTGTTCTTTTCACAATCCACCTATGGATCCACCAGTGTCATTGCATGTGTGCTCTTTTTACTAACAACGACATGAGTCATTGCATGTGTGTTCTCTTCAGAGACCACACATGGATCCTGATGTCATTGCATGTGTGTTCTTTTACTAACAACAACGAGTCATTGTAATGTGTGTTCTCTTCAGAGACCACATATGGATCCACCAGTGTCATTGCATGTGTGTTCTTTTTACTAATAACAACTAGAGTCATTGCATGTGTGTTCTTTTCACATACCACATATGGATCCACCAGTGTCATTGCATGCGTGCTGTTTTCACAATCCACCAATGGATCCATCAGTGTCATTGCATGTGTGTTCTTTTTACTAACAATAAATGGAGTCATTGCATGTGTGTTCTTTTCA
The DNA here is from genome assembly GCA_023614405.1 of Avena insularis. Lineage (NCBI taxonomy): Eukaryota > Viridiplantae > Streptophyta > Magnoliopsida > Poales > Poaceae > Avena > Avena insularis. Next base: position 37,645 of record JAJUPC010000485.1, on the reverse strand, counting down.
CATACCACATATGGATCCACCAGTGTCATTGCATGTGTGTTCTTTTCACAATCCACCTATGGATCCACCGGTGTCATTGCATTTGTGCTCTTTTTACTAACAATAGAGTCATTGCATGTGTGTTCTCTTGAGACCACACATGGATCCTGATGTCATTGCATGTGTGTTCTTTTTACTAACAACAACCAGTGTCATTGAAATGTGTGCTCTTTTCACAATCCACCATCGGATACAAGAGTGTCATTGCATGTGTGTTCTTTTTACTAATAACAACTGGAGTCCTTGCATGTGTGTTCTTTTCACATACCACATATGGATCCACCAGTGTCATTGCATGCGTTCTCTTTTCACAATCCACCAATGGATCCACCAGTGTCATTGCATGTGTGTTCTTTTTACTAACAACAACCGGAGTCATTGCATGTGTGTTCTTTTCACATACCACATATGGATCCACAAGTGTCATTGCATGTGTGTTCTTTTCACAATCCACCTATGGATCCACCAGTGTCATTGCATGTGTGCTCTTTTTACTAACAACAACTAGAGTCATTGCATGTGTGTTCTCTTCATAGACCACACATGGATCCGATGTCATTGCATGTGTGTTCTTTTTAATAACAACAAGAGTCATTGAAATGTGTGTTCTCTTGAGACCACACATGGATCCTGATGTCATTGCATGTGTGTTCTTTTTACTAACAACAACCAGAGTCATAGAAATGTGTGTTCTCTTCAGAGACCACATATGGATCCACCAGTGTCATTGGATGTGTGTTCTTTTCACAATCCACCTATGGATCCACCAGTGTCATTGCATGTGTGCTCTTTTTACTAACAACAACTAGAGTCATTGCATGTGTGTTCTCTTGAGAGACCACACATGGATCCTGATGTCATTGCATGTGTATTCTTTTACTAACAACAACTGAGTCATTGAAATATGTGTTTCTCTTCAGAGACCACACATGGATCCACAGTGTCATTGCATGTGTGTTCTTTTAACAATCCACCTCGGATCCACGGTGTCATTGCATGTGTGCTCATTTTACTAACAACAACTGGAGTCATTGCATGTGTGCTCTCTTGAGAGACCACACATGGATCCTGATGTCATTGCATGTGTATTCTTTTACTAACAACAACAGAGTCATTGAACTGTGTTCTCTTGGACACACATGGATCCACCAGTGTCATTGAAATATGTGTTCTATTCACATTCCACACATGTATCCACCAGTGTCATTGCATGTGTGTTCTTTTTACTGATAACAACTGGAGTCATTGCATGTGTGTTCTTTTCACATACCACATATGGATCCACAGTGTCATTGCATGTGTCTTTGTTTTCACAATCCACCTATGGATCCATCAGTGTCATTGCATGTGTGTTCTTTTTACTAACAACTAGAGTCATTGCATGTGTGTTCTTTTCACATACAACATATGGATACACAAGTGTCGTTGGATATGTGGTGTTTTCTCAATCCACCTATGGTTCCACCAGTGTCATTGCGTGTGTGTTCTTTTTACTAACAACAACCAGAGTCATTGCATGGGAGTTCTCTTCACAGACCACATATGGATCCACCATTGTCATTGCATGTGTGTTCTTTTCACAATCCACCTATGGATCCACAGTGTCATTGCATGTGTGCTATTTTACTAACAACAACCAAAGTCATTGCATGTGTGTGTTCTCTTGAGACCACATGGATCCTGATGTCATTGCATGTGTGTTCTTTTACTAACAACAACGAGTCATTGAAATGTGTGTTCTTGAGACCACACATGGATCCACTAGTGTCATTGCATGTGTGTTCTTTTCAAATGTACCTATCTATCCACCGATGTCATGGCATGTGTGTTCTTTTCCCATACCACATAGGGATCCACCGGTGTCATTGCATGTGTGTTCTTTTCGAAATCCACCTATGGATTCACCAGTGTCATTGCATGTGTGCTCTTTTTACTAACAACAAAGGGTCATTGCATGTGTGTTCTCTTGAGACCACACATGGATCCAACCATGTCATTGCATGTGTGTTATTTTGACTAACAACAACTGGAGTCATTGCATGTGTGTTCTTTTTACTAACAACAACCAGTCATTGAAATGTATGTTCTCTTTAGAGACCACACATGGATCCTGATGTCATTGCATGTGTGTTCTTTTTACTAATAACAACTGGAGTCATTGCATGTGTGGTCTTTTCACATACCACATATGGATCCACCAGTGTCATTGCATGCGTGCTCTTTTCACAATCCACCCATGGATCCACACTAGTCATTGCATGTTTGTTCTTTTTACTAACAACAACGAGTCATTGCATGTGTGTTCTTTTCACATACCACATATGGATCCACCTGTGTCATTGCATGTGTGTTCTTTTCAAAATCCACCTATGGATCCACCAGTGTCATTGCATGTGCGTTCTTTTACTAACATAACTTGAGTCATTGCATGTGTGTTCTCTTGGATACCACACATGGATCCACCAGTGTCATTGCATGTGTGTTCTTTTTACTAACAACAACCAGTGTCATTGAAATGTGTGCTCTTTTCACAATCCGCCAGTGGATTCACTAGTGTCATTGCATGTGTGTTCTTTTTTACTAACAACAACCAGAGTCATTGCGTGTGTGTTCTTTTCACATACCACATATGGATCCACAAGTGTCATTGCATGTGTGTTCTTTTCACAATCCACCTATGGATCCACAGTGTCATTGCATGTGCTCCTTTTACTAACAACAACTAGAGTCATTGCATGTGTGTTCTCTTGAGACCACACATGGATCCTGATGTCATTGCATGTGTGTTCTTTTAATAACAACATGAGTCATTGAAATGTGTGTTCTCTTGGAGACCACACATGGATCCTGATGTCATTGCATGTGTGTTCTTTTACTAACAACAACGAGTCATTGCAATGTGTGTTCTCTTGAGACCACATATGGATCCACAGTGTCATTGCATGTGTTCTTTTCACAATCCACCTATGGATCCACAGTGTCATTGCATGTGTGTTCTTTTACTAACAACAACTAGAGTCATTGCATGTGTGTTCTCTTGAGAGACCACACATGGATCCACTGATGTCATTGCATGTGTATTCTTTTTACTAACAACAGAGTCATTGAAATATGTGTTCTCTTGAGACCACACATGGATCCACCAGTGTCATTGCATGTGTGTTCTTTTTACTAACAACAATCGGAGTCATTGCATGTGTGCTCTTTTGACTAACAACAACGAGAGTCATTGCATGTGTGTTCTTTTCACATACCACACATGGATCCACGAGTGTCATTGCATGTGTGGTCTTTTAAATATCCACCTATGGATCCACCAGTGTCTTTGCATGTGCTCTTTTTACTAACAACAACCAGAGTCATTGCATGTGTGTTCTCTTGAGAGACCACACATGGATCCTGATGTCATTGCATGTGTATTCTTTTTACTAACAACAACAGAATCATTGCATGTGTGTTCTCTTCAGAGGCCACATATGGATCCACAGTGTCATTGAAATGTGTGTTCTCTTCACAGACCACATGGATCCACCAGTGTCATTGCATGTGTGTTCTTTTACTAACAAGCTGGAGTCATTGCATGTGTGTTCTTTTCACATACCACATGGATCCACAGTGTCATTGCATGTGTCTTTGTTTTCACAATCCACCAATGGATCCACAGTGTCATTGCATGTGTGTTCTTTTTACTAACAACAACTGGAGTCATTGCATGTGTGTTCTTTTCACATACCACATATGGATCCACAGTGTCATTGCATGTGTGTTCTTTTCACAATCCACCTATGGATCCACAGTGTCATTGCATGTGTGTTCTTTTTACTAACAACAACCGAGTCATTGCATGTGTTTTATTTTCACATACCACATATGGATCCACCAGTGTCATTGCATGTGTGTTCTTTTCACAATCCACCTATGGATCCACCAGTGTCACTGCATGTGTGCTATTTTTACTAACAACAACCAAAGTCATTGCATTTGTGTTCTCTTGAGACCACACATGGATCCTGATGTCATTGCATGTGTGTTCTTTTTACTAACAACAGCGAGTCATTGAAATGTGTGTTCTCTTGAGACCACATGGATCCACTAGTGTCATTGCATGTGTGTTCTTTTCAAATGCACCTATCTATCCACGATGTCATTGCATGTGTGTTCTTTTCACATACCACATATGGATCCACGGTGTCATTGCATGTGTGTTCTTTTGAAATCCACCTATGGATCCACAGTGTCATTGCATGTGTGCTCTTTTTACTAACAACAACGGGGTCATTGCATGTGTGTTCTCTTGAGAGACCACACATGGATCCTGATGTCATTGCATGTGTGTTCTTTTACTAATAACAACTGAGTCATTGCATGTGTGTTCTTTTTACTAACAACAACCAGAGTCATTGAAATGTGTGTTCTCTTTAGAGACCACACATGGATCCTGATGTCATTGCATGTGTGTTCTTTTTACTAATAACAAGCTGAGTCATTGCATGTGTGTTCTTTTCACATACCACATATGGATCGACCAGTGTCATTGCATGTGTGCTCTTTTCACAATCCACCAATGGATCCAAGCGTGTCATTGCATGTGTGATCTTTTTACTAAAAACAACAGGAGACATTGCATGTGTGTTCTTTTCACATACCACATATGGATCCACTAGTGTCATTGCATGTGTGTTCTTTTCACAATCCACCTATGGATCCACAGTGTCATTGCATGTGTGCTCTTTTACTAACAACAACCAGAGTCATTGCATGTGTGTTCTCTTGGATACCACACATGGATCCACGATGTCATTGCATGTGTGTTCTTTTTACTAACAACAACCAGTGTCATTGAAATGTGTGCTCTTTTCACAATCACATGGATCCACTAGTGTCATTGCATGTGTGTTCTTTTTACTAACAACAACGAGTCATTGCATGTGTGTTCTTTTCACATACCATATGGATCCACAAGTGTCATTGCATGTGTGTTCTTTTCACAATCCACCTATGGATCCACAGTGTCATTGCATGTGTGCTCCTTTTACTAACAACAACTAGAGTCATTGCATGTGTGTTCTCTTGAGAGACCACACATGGATCCTGATGTCATTGCATGTGTGTTCTTTTACTAACAACAACGAGTCATTGAAATGTGTGTTCTCTTGAGAGACCACACATGGATCCTGATGTCATTGCATGTGTGTTCTTTTTACTAACAACAACCAGAGTCATTGCAATGTGTTCTCTTCAGACCACATATGGATCCTGATGTCATTGCATGTGTGTTCTTTTCACAATCCACCTATGGATCCACAGTGTCATTGCATGTGTGATCTTTTACTAACAACAACGAGTCATTGCATGTGTGTTCTCTTGAGACCACACATGGATCCTGATGTCATTGCATGTGTGTTCTTTTTACTAACAACAACAGAGTCATTGAAATATGTGTTCTCTTGAGACCACACATGGATCCACAGTGTCATTGCATGTGTGTTCTTTTACTAATACTGGAGTCATTGCATGTGTGTTCTTTTACTAACAACAACTGAGTCATTGCATGTGTGTTCTTTTCACATACCACATATGGATCCACCAGTGTCATTGCATGTGTGTTCTTTTAACAATCCACAACTGGATCCACAGGTTTGATTTTATGTGTGCTCAGTTAACTAACAACCACCAGAGTCATTGAATGTGTGTTCTCTTAAGAGACCACACATGGATCCACAGTGTCATTGCATGTGTGTTCTTTTTACTAACAACAAGAGTCATTGCATGTGTGTTCTTTAGATACCACACATGGATCCTGATGTCATTGAAATATGTGTTCTCTTCAGACCACATGGATCCACAGTGTCATTGCATGTGTGTTCTTTTTACTAACAACTGGAGTCATTGCATGTGTGTTCTTTTCACATACCACATGGATCCACAGTGTCATTGCATGTGTGCTCTTTTCACAATCCACCTATGGATCCACCAGTGTCATTGCATGTGTGTTCTTTTTACTAACAAGTTGAGTCATTGCATGTGTGTTCTTTCACATACCACATATGGATCCACCGGTGTCATTGCATGTGCGGTCTTTTCACAATCCACCTATGGATCCACCAGTTTCATTGAAGTGTGTTCATTTTATTAACAACAAATAGAGTCATTGCATGTGTGTTCTTTTCACATACCACATATGGATCCACCAGTGTCATTGCATGTGTGTTCTTTTCACAATCCACCTATGGATCCACCAGTGTCATTGCATGTGTGCTCTTTTTACTAACAACAACCAGAGTCATTGCATGTGTGTTCTCTTGAGACAACACACATGGATCCTGATGTCATTGCATGTGTGTTCTTTTACTAACAACAACGAGTCATTGAAATGTGTGTTCTCTTGAGAGACCACACATGGATCCTAGTGTCATTGCATGTGTGTTCTTTTCAAATGCACCTATCTATCCACCGATGTCATGGCATGTGTGTTCTTTTCACATACCACATAGGGATCCACCGGTGTCATTGCATGTGTGTTCTTTTCACAATCCAGCTATGGATCCACCAGTGTCATTGCATGTGTGCTCTTTTTACAAACAACAACGGGAGTCATTGCATGTGTGTTCTCTTCAGAGACCACACATGGATCCACTAGTGTCATTGCATGTGTGTTCTCTTCAGAGCCCACACATGGATCCACCAGTGTCATTGCATGTGTGTTCTTTTTACTAACAACAACTGGAGTCATTGCATGTGTGTTCTTTTCACATACCACATATGGATCCACCAGTGTCATTGCATGTGTGTTCTTTTTACAAACCACATATGGATCCACCAGTGCCATTGCATGTGTGTTCTTTTCACATACCACATATGGATCCATCAATGTCATTGCATGTGTGTTCTTTTCACAATCCACATATGGATCACAAGTGTTATTTCATGTGTGTTCTTTTACTAACAACAACTTGAGTCATTGCATGTGTGTTCTCTTGAGACCACACATGGATCCTGATGTCATTGCATGTGTGTTCTTTTACTAATAACAAGTCATTGCATGTGTGTTTTTACTAACAACAACGAGTCATTGAAATGTGTGTTCTCTTGGAGACCACACATGGATCCTGATGTCATTGCATGTGTGTTCTTTTTACTAACAACTGAGTCATTGCATGTGTGTTCTTTTCACATACCACATATGGATCCACAGTGTCATTGCATGTGCTCTTTTCACAATCCACCAATGGATCCACGGTGTCATTGCATGTGTGTTCTTTTTACTAACAACAACGAGTCATTGCATGTGTGTTCTTTTCACATACCACATATGGATCCACTAGTGTCATTGCATGTGTGCTCTTTTCACAATCCACCTATGGATCCACAGTGTCATTGCATGTGTGCTCTTTTTACTAACAACAACGAGTCATTGCATGTGTGTTCTCTTAGAGACCACACATGGATCCTGATGTCATTGCATGTGTGTTCTTTTTACTAACAACAACCAGTGTCATTGAAATGTGTGCTCTTTTCACAATCCACATGGATCCACTAGTGTCATTGCATGTGTGTTCTTTTTACTAACAACAACTGAGTCATTGCATGTGTGTTCTTTTCACATACCACATATGGATCCACAAGTGTCATTGCATGTGTGTTCTTTTCACAATCCACCTATGGATCCACAGTGTCATTGCATGTGTGCTCTTTTACTAACAACAACTAGAGTCATTGCATGTGTGTTCTCTTGAGAGACCACACATGGATCCACCATGTCATTGCATGTGTGTTCTTTTTACTAACAACAACGAGTCATTGAAATGTGTGTTCTCTTGAGACCACACATGGATCCTGATGTCATTGCATGTGTGTTCTTTTACTAACAACAACTTGAGTCATTGCAATGTGTGTTCTTTTCATACCACATATGGATCCACCAGTGTCATTGCATGTGTGTTCTTTTCACAATCCACCTATGGATCCACCAGTGTCATTGCATGTGTGATCTTTTTACTAACAACAACTAGAGTCATTGCATGTGTGTTATCTTGACAAACCACAAATGGATCCTGATGTCATTGCATGTGTGTTCTTTTTACTAACAACAACGAGTCATTGAAATGTGTGTTCTCTTCAGACCACACATGGATCCACCAGTGTCATTGCATGTGTGTTCTTTTTACTAATAAAAACTGGAGTCATTGCATGTGTGTTCTTTTGACTAACAACAACCAGAGTCATTGCATGTGTGTTCTTTTCACATACCACATATGGATCCACAAGTGTCATTGCATGTGTGTTCTTTTCACAATCCACCTATGGATCCACCAGTGTCATTGCATGTGTGTTCTTTTACTAACAACAACTAGAGTCATTGCATGTGTGTTCTCTTGAGACCACACATGGATCCTGATGTCATTGCATGTGTGTTCTTTTACTAACAACAACTGAGTCATTGAAATGTGTGTTCTCTTGAGAGACCACACATGGATCCACCAGTGTCATTGCATGTGTGTTCTTTTCACAATCCACCTATGGATCCACCAGTGTCATTGCATGTGTGTTCTTTTTACTAACAACAACTGGAGTCATTGCAATGTGTGTTCTTTTCACATACCACATATGGATCCACAGTGTCATTGGATGTGTGTTCTTTTCACAATCCACCTATGGATCCACCAGTGTCATTGCATGTGTGCTCTTTTTACTAACAACAACTAGAGTCATTGCATGTGTGTTCTCTTGAGAGACCACATATGGATCCTGATGTCATTGCATGTGTGTTCTTTTTACTAACAACAACGAGTCATTGAAATGTGTGTTCTCTTGAGACCACACATGGATCCACCAGTGTCATTGCATGTGTGTTCTTTTTACTAACAACAACTGAGTCATTGCATGTGTGTTCTTTTACTAACAACAACAGTCATTGCATGTGTGTTCTTTTCACATACCACATATGGATCCACAGTGTCATTGCATGTGTGTTCTTTTCACAATCCACCTATGGATCCACAGTGTCATTGCATGTGTGCTCTTTTACTAACAACAACGAGTCATTGCATGTGTGTTCTCTTGAGAGACCACATGGATCCACATGTCATTGCATGTGTGTTCTTTTACTAACAACAACAGAGTCATTGCATGTGTGTTCTCTTGAGACCACATGGATCCTGATGTCATTGAAATGTGTGTTCTTCACAGACCACATGGATCCACAGTGTCATTGCATGTGTTCTTTTTACTAACAACTGGAGTCATTGCATGTGTGTTCTTTTCACATACCACATATGGATCCACAGTGTCATTGCATGTGTGTCTTTTCACAATCCACCTATGGATCCAGTGTCATTGCATGTGTGTTCTTTTACTATCAACAACCAGAGTCATTGCATGTGTGTTCTTTTCACATACCACATATGGATCCACCAGTGTCATTGCATGTGTGTTCTTTTCACAATCCACCTATGGATCCACCAGTGTCATTGCATGTGTGTTCTTTTTACTAACAACAACAGAGTCATTGCATGTGTGTTCTTTTCACATACCACATATGGATCCACCAGTGTCATTGCATGTGTGTTCTTTTAACAATCCACCTATGGATCCACTAGTGTCATTGCATGTGTGCTATTTTACTAACAACAACCAAAGTCATTGCATGTGTGTTCTCTTGAGAGACCACATGGATCCTGATGTCATTGCATGTGTGTTCTTTTTACTAACAACAACCAGAGTCATTGAAATGTGTGTTCTCTTGAGACCACACATGGATCCACCAGTGTCATTGCATGTGTGTTCTTTTTACTAACAACAATTGAGTCATTGCATGTGTGTTCTTTTCACATACCACATATGGATCCACAGTGTCATTGCATGTGTGTTCTTTTCAAATCCACCTATGGATCCACAGTGTCATTGCATGTGTGCTCTTTTACTAACAACAACAGGAGTCATTGCATGTGTGTTCTCTTGAGACCACACATGGATCCACAGTGTCATTGCATGTGTGTTCTCTTGAGAGACCACACATGGATCCTGATGTCATTGCATGTGTGTTCTTTTTACTAACAACAACTGGAGTCATTGCATGTGTGTTCTTTTCACATACCATATGGATCCACCAGTGTCATTGCATGTGTGCTCTTTTCACAATCCACAATGGATCCACAGTGCCATTGCATGTGTGTTCTTTTCACATACCACATATGGATCCATCAATGTCATTGCATGTGTGTTCTTTTCACAATCCACATATGGATCCACAGTGTCATTGCATGTGTGCTCTTTTACTAACAACAACTTGAGTCATTGCATGTGTGTTCTCTTGAGACCACACATGGATCCTGATGTCATTGCATGTGTGTTCTTTTTACTAACAACAACCAGTGTCATTGCATGTGTGCTCTTTTCACAATCCACCTATGGATCCAGCAGTGTCATTGCATGTCTGTTCTTGTTACTAACAACAACCAGAGTCATTGCATGTGTGTTCTTTTCACATACCACATATGGATCCACCAGTGTCATTGCAAGTGTGTTCTTTTCACAATCCACCTATGGATCCAACAGTGTCAGTGCATGTGTGTTCTTTTACTAACAACAACGAGTCATTGCATGTGTGTTCTCTTGAGACCACACATGGATCCTGATGTCATTGCATGTGTGTTCTTTTTACTAACAACAACGAGTCATTTAAATGTGTGTTCTCTTGAGAGACCACATGGATCCTGGTGTCATTGCATGTGTGTTCTTTTTACTAACAACAACTGAGTCATTGCATGTGTATCTTTTCACATACCACATATGGATCCACAGTGTCATTGCATGTGTGCTCTTTTACTAACAACAAGCTGAGTCATTGCATGTGTGTTCTCTTGAGAGACCACATGGATCCTGATGTCATTGCAATGTGTGTTCTTTTGAGACAACACATGGATCCACATGTCATTGCATGTGTGTTCTTTTACTAACAACAACTGGAGTCATTGCATGTGTGTTCTTTTCACATACCACATATGGATCCACCAGTGTCATTGAAATGTGTGTTCTCTTTTTACTAAAACAACCAGAGTCATTGCATGTGTGTTCTTTTCACATACCACATATGGATCCACCAGTGTCATTGCATGTGTGTTCTTTTCACAATCCACCTATGGATCCACCAGTGTCATTGCATGTGTGCTCTTTTTACTAACAACAACTAGAGTCATTGCATGTGTGTTCTCTTTAGAGACCACACATGGATCCTGATGTCATTGCATGTGTGTTCTTTTTACTAACAACAACGGAGTCATTGCATGTGTGTTCTTTTCACATACCACATATGGATCCACAGTGTCATTGCATGTGTTCTTTTCACAATCCACCTATGGATCCACAGTGTCATTGCATGTGTGTTCTTTTTACTAACAACAACGAGTCATTGCATGTGTGTTCTTTTCACATACCACATATGGATCCACAGTGTCATTGCATGTGTGTTCTTTTCACAATCCATTGGATCCAAGTGTCATTGCATGTGTGTTCTTTTACTAACAACAACTGAGTCATTGCATGTGTGTTCTTTTCACATACCACATATGGATCCACAGTGTCATTGCATGTGTGTTCTTTTCACAATCCACCTATGGATCCACAGTGTCATTGCATGTGTGTTCTTTTTACTAACAACAACAGAGTCATTGCATGTGTGTTCTCTTGAGACCACACATGGATCCACAGTGTCATTGCATGTGTGTTCTTTTTACTAACAACAACCAGTGTCATTGAAATGTGCTCTTTTCACAATCCACCTATGGATCCACAGTGTCATTGCATGTGTGTTCTTTTTACTAACAACAACGAGTCATTGCATGTGTGTTCTTTTCACATACCACATATGGATCCACAGTGTCATTGCATGTGTGTTCTTTTCATAATCCACCTATGGATCCACCAGTGTCATTGCATGTGTGTTCTTACTACTAACAACAAGAGTCATTGCATGTGTGTTCTCTTCAGAGACCACACATGGATCCACAGTGTCATTGCATGTGTGTTCTTTTTACTAACAACAACCATAGTCATTGAAATGTGTGTTCTCCTCAGAGACCACAAATGGATCCATCAGTGTCATTGCATGTGTGTTCTTTTCAGAGACCACACATGGATCCACCAGTGTCATTGCACGTGTGTTCTTTTTACTAACAACAACTGGAGTCATTGCATGTGTGTTCTTTTCACATACCACATATGGATCCACAGTGTCATTGCATGTGTGCTCTTTTCACAATCCACCTATGGATCCACAGGGTCCTTGCATGTGTTTTCTTTTTACTAACAACAACGAGTCATTGCATGTGTGTTCTTTTCACATACCACATATGGATCCACAGTGTCATTGCATGTGTGTTCTTTTCACAATCCACCTATGGATCCACAGTGTCATTGCATGTGTGCTCTTTTACTAACAACAACCAGAGTCATTGCATGTGTGTTCTCTTTAGAGACCACACATGGATCCTGTGTCATTGCATGTGTTTTTTACTAACAACAACGAGTCATTGAAATGTGTGTTCTCTTGAGACCACACATGGATCCACAGTGTCATTGCATGTGTGTTCTTTTTACTAACAACAAGCTGAGTCATTGCATGTGTGTTCTTTTCACATACCACATATGGATCCACAGTGTCATTGTATGTGTGCTTTTTTCACAATCCACCTATGGATCCACCAGTGTCATTGCATGTGTGTTCTTTTACTAACAACAACAGAGTCATTGCATGTGTGTTCTCTTCAGATACCACACATGGATCCACAGTGTCATTGCATGTGTGTTCTTTTAACAATCCACATATGGATCCACAGTGTCATTGCATGTGTGCTCTTTTTACTAACAACAACGAGTCATTGCATGTGTGTTCTCTTGAGAGACCACACATGGATCCTGATGTCATTGCATGTGTGTTCTTTTTACTAACAACAACGAGTCATTGAAATGTGTATTCTCTTGAGACCACATGGATCCACCAGTGTCATTGCATGTGTGTTCTCTGAGAGACCACACCTGGATCCACCAGAGTCATTGCATGTGTGTTCTTTTTACTAACAACAACCAGAGTCATTGCATATGTGTTCTTTTCACATACCACATATGGATCCACAAGTGTCATTGCATGTGTGCTCTTTTCACAATCCACCTATGGATCCACAAGTGTCATTGCATTTGTGTTCTTTTTACTAACAACAACCATAGTCATTGAAATGTGTGTTCTTTTCACATACCACACATGTATCAACGGTGTCATTGCATGTGTGTTCTTTTCACAATCCACCTATGGATCCACAGTGTCATTGCATGTGTGTTCTTTTACTAACAACAACGAGTCATTGCATGTGTGTTCTCTTCAGAGACCACACATGGATCCACCAGTGTCATTGCATGTGTGTTCTTTTTACTAACAACAACTTGAGTCATTGAAATGTGTGTTCTCTTGAGAGACCACACATGGATCCTGATGTCATTGCATGTGTGTTCTTTTACTAACAACAACTGAGTCATTGCATGTGTGTTCTTTTCACATACCACATATGGATCCACAGTGTCATTGCATGTGTGTTCTTTTCACAATCCACCTATGGATCCACAGTGTCATTGCATGTGTGTTCTTTTTACTAACAACAACCAAGTCATTGCATGTGTGTTCTTTTCACATACCATATGGATCCACTAGTGTCATTGCATGTGTGTTCTTTTCACAATCCACCTATGGATCCACAGTGTCATTGCATGTGTGTTCTTTTTACTAACAACAACGAGTCTTTGCATGTGTGTTCTCTTTAGAGACCACACATGGATCCACCTGTGTCATTGCATGTGTGTTCTTTTTACTAACAACAACCAGTGTCATTGAAATGTGTGTTCTTTTCACAATCCACCTATGGATCCACCAGTGTCATTGCATGTGTGTTCTTTTTTACTAACAACAACGAGAGTCATTGCATGTGTGTTTTTTCACATACCACATATGGATCCACCAGTGTCATTGCATGTGTGTTCTTTTGACATACCACCTATGGATCCACAGTGTCATTGCATGTGTGCTCTTTTACTAACAACAACTAGAGTCATTGCATGTGTGTTCTCTTGAGAGACCACACATGGATCCCTGATGTCATTGCATGTGTGTTCTTTTTACTAACAACAACCAGAGTCATTGCATGTGTGTTCTTTTCACATACCACCTATGGATCCACAGTGTCATTGCATGTGTTCTTTTCACAATCCACCTATGGATCCACAGTGTCATTGCATGTGTGTTCTTTTACTAACAACAACTAGAGTCATTGCATGTGTGTTCTTTTCACATACCACATATGGATCCACAGTGTCATTGCATGTGTGTTCTTTTCACAATCCACCTATGGATCCACAGTGTCATTGCATGTGTGCTCTTTTTACTAACAACAAGCGAGTCATTGCATGTGTGTTCTCTTCAGAGACCACACATGGATCCTGATGTCATTGCATGTGTGTTCTTTTTACTAACAACAACCAGAGTCATTGAAATGTGTTCTCTTGAGACCACACATGGATCCTGATGTCATTGCATGTGTGTTCTCTTGAGACCACACATGGATCCTGAGTGTCATTGCATGTGTGTTCTTTTTACTAACAACTTGAGTCATTGCATGTGTGTTTTCACATACCACATATGGATCCACAGTGTCATTGCATGTGCTCTTTTCACAATCCACTATGGATCCACAGTGTCATTGCATGTGTGTTCTTTTACTAACAACAACTTGAGTCATTGCATGTGTTCTTTTCAGAGACCACACATGGATCCTGATGTCATTGCATGTGTGTTCTTTTTACTAACAACAACCAGTGTCATTGCATGTGTGTTCTTTTACAATCCACCTATGGATCCACAGTGTCATTGCATGTGTGTTCTTTTTACTAACAACAACGAGTCATTGCATGTGTGTTCTCTTGAGACCACACATGGATCCTGATGTCATTGCATGTGTGTTCTTTTACTAACAACAACCAGTGTCATTGCATGTGTGTTCTTTTCACAATCCACCTATGGATCCACAGTGTCATTGCATGTGTGTTCTTTTTACTAACAACAACTGAGTCATTGCATGTGTGTTCTTTTCACATACCACATATGGATCCACAGTGTCATTGCATGTGTGTTCTTTTCACAATCCACCTATGGATCCACAGTGTCATTGCATGTGTGCTCTTTTACTAACAACAACTAGAGTCATTGCATGTGTGTTCTCTTGAGACCACACATGGATCCTGATGTCATTGCATGTGTGTTCTTTTTACTAACAACAACGAGTCATTGAAATGTGTTCTCTTGAGACCACACATGGATCCTGATGTCATTGCATGTGTGTTCTTTTACTAACAACAACTAGAGTCATTGCATGTGTGTTCTTTTCACATACCACATATGGATCCACAGTGTCATTGCATGTGTGCTCTTTTCACAATCCACCTATGGATCCACAGTGTCATTGCATGTGTGTTCTTTTTACTAACAACAACAGTCATTGCATGTGTGTTCTTTTCACATACCACATATGGATCCACAGTGTCATTGCATGTGTGTTCTTTTCACAATCCACCTATGGATCCACAGTGTCATTGCATGTGTGCTCTTTTTACTAACAACAACGAGTCATTGCATGTGTGTTCTCTTGAGAGACCACACATGGATCCTGATGTCATTGCATGTGTGTTCTTTTTACTAACAACAACGAGTCATTGAAATGTGTGTTCTCTTGAGACCACACATGGATCCTGATGTCATTGCATGTGTGTTCTTTTTACTAACAACAACTGAGTCATTGCATGTGTGTTCTTTTCACATACCACATATGGATCCACAGTGTCATTGCATGTGTGCTCTTTTCACAATCCACCTATGGATCCACAGTGTCATTGCATGTGTGTTCTTTTTACTAACAACAACGAGTCATTGCATGTGTGTTCTTTTCACATACCACATATGGATCCACAGTGTCATTGCATGTGTGTTCTTTTCACAATCCACCTATGGATCCACAGTGTCATTGCATGTGTGTTCTTTTTACTAACAACAACTTGAGTCATTGCATGTGTGTTCTCTTGAGACCACACATGGATCCACAGTGTCATTGCATGTGTGTTCTTTTTACTAACAACAACAGTGTCATTGAAATGTGTGTTCTTTTCACAATCCACCTATGGATCCACAGTGTCATTGCATGTGTGTTCTTTTTACTAACAACAACTAGAGTCATAGCATGTGTGTTCTTTTCACATACCACATATGGATCCACAGTGTCATTGCATGTGTGTTCTTTTCACAATCCACCTATGGATCCACAGTGTCATTGCATGTGTGTTCTTTTTACTAACAACAACTAGAGTCATTGCATGTGTGTTCTCTTGAGACCACACATGGATCCTAGTGTCATTGCATGTGTGTTCTTTTTACTAACAACAACGAGTCATTGAAATGTGTGTTCTCTTGAGAGACCACACATGGATCCTGATGTCATTGCATGTGTGTTCTTTTACTAACAACAACGAGTCATTGCATGTGTGTTCTTTTCACATACCACATATGGATCCACAGTGTCATTGCATGTGTGTTCTTTTCACAATCCACCTATGGATCCACAGTGTCATTGCATGTGTTCTTTTACTAACAACCACAGAGTCATTGCATGTGTGTTCTCTTGAGAGACCACACATGGATCCCTGATGTCATTGCATGTGTGTTCTTTTACTAACAACAACGAGTCATTGAAATGTGTGTTCTCTTGGAGACCACACATGGATCCTGATGTCATTGCATGTGTGTTCTTTTTACTAACAACAACTGGAGTCATTGCATGTGTGTTCTTTTCACATACCACATATGGATCCACAGTGTCATTGCATGTGTGTTCTTTTAACAATCCACCTGGATCCACAGTGTCATTGCATGTGTGCTCTTTTTACTAACAACAATGAGTCATTGCATGTGTGTTCTCTTGAGACCACACATGGATCCTGATGTCATTGCATGTGTGTTCTTTTTACTAACAACAACGAGTCATTGAAATGTGTGTTCTCTTGAGACCACACATGGATCCTGATGTCATTGCATGTGTGTTCTTTTCACATACCACATATGGATCCACAGTGTCATTGCATGTGTGTTCTCTTCAGAGACCACACATGGATCCATGATGTCATTGCATGTGTGTTCTTTTTACTAACAACAACTAGAGTCATTGCATGTGTGTTCTTTTCACATACCACATATGGATCCACAGTGTCATTGCATGTGTGTTCTTTTCACAATCCACCTATGGATCCACAGTGTCATTGCATGTGTGCTCTTTTTACTAACAACAACGAGTCATTGCATGTGTGTTCTCTTGGAGACCACACATGGATCCTGAGTGTCATTGCATGTGTGTTCTTTTTACTAACAACAACTTGAGTCATTGAAATGTGTGTTCTCTTGAGACCACACATGGATCCACAGTGTCATTGCATGTGTGTTCTTTTTACTAACAACAACTGAGTCATTGCATGTGTTCTTTTCACATACCACATGGATCCACAGTGTCATTGCATGTGTGTTCTTTTTACTAACAACAACTGGAGTCATTGCATGTGTGTTCTTTTGAGACCACACATGGATCCTGATGTCATTGAAATGTGTGTTCTCTTGAGACCACACATGGATCCTGATGTCATTGCATGTGTGTTCTTTTACTAACAACAATTGGAGTCATTGCATGTGTGTTCTTTTCACATACCACATATGGATCCACAGTGTCATTGCATGTGTGCTCTTTTCACAATCCACCTATGGATCCACAGTGTCATTGCATGTGTGTTCTCTTGAGAGACCACATGGATCCTGATGTCATTGCATGTGTGTTCTTTTTACTAACAACAACAGAGTCATTGAAATGTGTGTTCTCTTGAGACCACACATGGATCCTGATGTCATTGCATGTGTGTTCTTTTTACTAACAACAACTGAGTCATTGCATGTGTGTTCTTTTCACATACCACATATGGATCCACAGTGTCATTGCATGTGCTCTTTTCACAATC
This sequence comes from Avena insularis, assembly GCA_023614405.1. NCBI lineage: Eukaryota > Viridiplantae > Streptophyta > Magnoliopsida > Poales > Poaceae > Avena > Avena insularis. The sequence goes on along the minus strand of JAJUPC010000485.1, from coordinate 19,516 downwards.
CACCTATGGATCCACAGTGTCATTGCATGTGTGTTCTTTTACTAACAACAACTGAGTCATTGCATGTGTGTTCTTTTCACATACCACATATGGATCCACAGTGTCATTGCATGTGTGTTCTTTTCACAATCCACATGGATCCACAGTGTCATTGCATGTGTGTTCTTTTTACTAACAACAACGAGTCATTGCATGTGTGTTCTTTTCACATCCACCTATGGATCCACAGTGTCATTGCATGTGTGTTCTTTTTACTAACAACAACAGAGTCATTGCATGTGTGTTCTCTTGAGACCACACATGGATCCTGATGTCATTGCATGTGTGTTCTTTTTACTAACAACAGTGTCATTGAAATGTGTGTTCTTTTCACAATCCACCTATGGATCCACAGGTGTCATTGCATGTGTGTTCTTTTTACTAACAACAACTAGAGTCATTGCATGTGTGTTCTTTTCACATACATATGGATCCACAGTGTCATTGCATGTGTGTTCTTTTCACAATCCACCTATGGATCCACAGTGTCATTGCATGTGTGCTCTTTTTACTAACAACAACTAGAGTCATTGCATGTGTGTTCTCTTGAGACCACACATGGATCCACAGTGTCATTGCATGTGTGTTCTTTTTACTAACAACAACGAGTCATTGAAATGTGTGTTCTCTTGAGACCACACATGGATCCTGATGTCATTGCATGTGTGTTCTTTTTACTAACAACAACTAGAGTCATTGCATGTGTGTTCTTTTCACATACCACATATGGATCCACAGTGTCATTGCATGTGTGTTCTTTTCACAATCCACCTATGGATCCCAGTGTCATTGCATGTGTGTTCTTTTTACTAACAACATTGAGTCATTGCATGTGTGTTCTTTTCACATACCACATATGGATCCACAGTGTCATTGCATGTGTGTTCTTTTCACAATCCACCTATGGATCCACAGTGTCATTGCATGTGTGCTCTTTTACTAACAACAACGAGTCATTGCATGTGTGTTCTCTTAGAGACCACACATGGATCCTGATGTCATTGCATGTGTGTTCTTTTACTAACAACAACTAGAGTCATTGCATGTGTGTTCTCTTCAGACCACATATGGATCCACCAGTGTCATTGCATGTGTGTTCTTTCACAATCCACCTATGGATCCACAGTGTCATTGCATGTGTGCTCTTTTACTAACAACAACCGAGTCATTGCATGTGTGTTCTCTTCAGAGACCACACATGGATCCTGAGTGTCATTGCATGTGTGTTCTTTTTACTAACAACAACGAGTCATTGAAATGTGTGTTCTCTTTAGAGACCACACATGGATCCTGAGTGTCATTGCATGTGTGTTCTTTTTACTAACAACAACTGGAGTCATTGCATGTGTGTTCTTTTCACATACCACATATGGATCCACAGTGTCATTGCATGTGTGTTCTTTTCACAATCCACCTATGGATCCACAGGTGTCATTGCATGTGTTCTTTTTACTAACAACAAGAGTCATTGCATGTGTGTTCTTTTCACATACCACATATGGATCCACTAGTGTCATTGCATGTGTGTTCTTTTCACAATCCACCTATGGATCCACAGTGTCATTGCATGTGTGTTCTTTTACTAACAACAACGAGTCATTGCATGTGTGTTCTCTTGAGACCACACATGGATCCACAGATGTCATTGCATGTGTGTTCTTTTTACTAACAACAACCAGTGTCATTGAAATGTGTGTTCTTTTCACAATCCACACATGGATCCACTAGTGTCATTGCATGTGTGTTTTTTACTAACAACAACAGAGTCATTGCATGTGTGTTCTTTTCACATACCACATATGGATCCACAGTGTCATTGCATGTGTGTTCTTTTCACAATCCACCTATGGATCCACAGGTGTCATTGCATGTGTGTTCTTTTTACTAACAACAACTAGAGTCATTGCATGTGTGTTCTCTTGAGACCACACATGGATCCTAGTGTCATTGCATGTGTGTTCTTTTTACTAACAATGTCATTGTCATTGAAATGTGTTCTCTTGAGACCACACATGGATCCACTGATGTCATTGCATGTGTGTTCTTTTTACTAACAACAACTAGAGTCATTGCATGTGTGTTCTTTTCACACCACATATGGATCCACAGTGTCATTGCATGTGTGTTCTTTTCACAATCCACCTATGGATCCACAGTGTCATTGCATGTGTGCTCTTTTACTAACAACAACGAGTCATTGCATGTGTTCTCTTCAGAGACCACATATGGATCCACAGTGTCATTGCATGTGTGTTCTTTTTACTAACAACGAGTCATTGAAATGTGTGTTCTCTTGAGAGACCACACATGGATCCACAGTGTCATTGCATGTGTGTTCTTTTACTAACAACAACTGGAGTCATTGCATGTGTGTTCTTTTCACATACCATATGGATCCACAGTGTCATTGCATGTGTGTTCTTTTCACAATCCACCTATGGATCCACCAGTGTCATTGCATGTGTGCTCTTTTTACTAACAACAACCAGAGTCATTGCATGTGTGTTCTCTTGAGAGACCACATGGATCCTGATGTCATTGCATGTGTGTTCTTTTACTAACAACAACGAGTCATTGCAATGTGTGTTCTCTTAGACCACACATGGATCCTGATGTCATTGCATGTGTGTTCTTCTTAGACCACACATGGATCCACAGTGTCATTGCATGTGTGTTCTTTTCACAGACCACACATGGATCCTGACCAGTGTCATTGCATGTGTGTTCTTTTTACTAACAACAAGAGTCATTGCATGTGTGTTCTTTTCACATACCATATGGATCCACAGTGTCATTGCATGTGTGTTCTTTTCACAATCCACCTATGGATCCACAGTGTCATTGCATGTGTGCTTTTTACTAACAACAACAGTCATTGCATGTGTGTTCTCTTGGAGACCACACATGGATCCACCGATGTCATTGCATGTGTGTTCTTTTTACTAACAACAACCAGAGTCATTGCATGTGTGTTCTCTTCACATACACATGGATCCACCAGTGTCATTGCATGTGTGTTCTTTGAGACCACATGGATCCAGATGTCATTGCATGTGTGTTCTTTTACTAACAACAACTAGAGTCATTGCATGTGTGTTCTTTTCACATACCACATATGGATCCACAGTGTCATTGCATGTGTGCTCTTTTCACAATCCACCTATGGATCCACAGTGTCATTGCATGTGTGTTCTTTTTACTAACAACAACGAGTCATTGCATGTGTGTTCTTTTCACATACCACATATGGATCCACAGTGTCATTGCATGTGTGTTCTTTTCACAATCCACCTATGGATCCACAGTGTCATTGCATGTGTTCTTTTTACTAACAACAACTGGAGTGATTGCATGTGTGTTCTCTTTAGAGACCACACATGGATCCACCAGTGTCATTGCATGTGTGTTCTTTTAACTAACAACAACCAGAGTCATTGCAATGTGTGTTCTCTTCACATACCACATGGATCCACAGTGTCATTGCATGTGTTCTCTTGAGACCACACATGGATCCTGAGTGTCATTGCATGTGTGTTCTTTTTACTAACAACAACTGAGTCATTGCATGTGTGTTCTTTCCACATACCACATATGGATCCATCGATGTCATTGCATGTGTGTTCTTTTCACCATCCACCTATGGATCCACTAGTGTCATTGCATGTGTGGTCTTTTTACTAACAACAACCAGAGTCATTGCATGTGTGTTCTTTTCACATACCACATATGGATCCACCAGTGTCATTGCATGTGTGCTCTTTTCACAATCCACCTATGGATCCACCAGTGTCATTGCATGTGTGCTCTTTTTACTAACAACAACCAGAGTCATTACATGTGTGTTCTGTTTGGAGACCACACATGGATCCACCAGTGTCATTGCATGTGTGTTCTTTTTACTAACAACCAGAGTCATTTAAATGTGTGTTCTCTTTAGAGACCACACATGGATCCACCAGTGTCATTGCATGTGTGTTCTTTTTACTAACAACAATTGGAGTCGTTGCATGTGTGTTCTTTTCACATACCACATATGGATCCACCAGTGTCATTGCATGTGTGTTCTTTTTACAATCCACCTATGGATCCACCAGTGTCATTGCATGTGTGCTCTTTTTACTAACAACAACTAGAGTCATTGCATGTGTGTTCTTTTCACATACCACATATGGATCCACAGTGTCATTGCATGTGTGCTCTTTTCACAATCCACCTATGGATCCACAGTGTCATTGCATGTGTGCTCTTTTTACTAACAACAGAGTCATTGCATGTGTTCTCTTCAGAGACCACACATGGATCCACAGTGTCATTGCATGTGTGTTCTTTTACTAACAACAACGAGTCATTGAAATGTGTGTTCTCTTGAGACCACACATGGATCCACTAGTGTCATTGCATGTGTGTTCTTTTTACTAACAACAACTGGAGTCATTGCATGTGTGTTCTTTTCACATACCACATATGGATCCACTAGTGTCATTGCATGTGTGTTCTTTTCACAATCCACCTATGGATCCACAAGTGTCATTGCATGTGTGCTCTTTTTACTAACAAAAACCAGAGTCATTGCATGTGTGTTCTCTTGAGACCACATGGATCCACGATGTCATTGCATGTGTGTTCTTTTTACTAACAACAAGAGTCATTGAAATGTGTGTTCTTTTGAGACCACATGGATCCACAGTGTCATTGCATGTGTGTTCTCTTTAGAGACCACACATGGATCCACAGTGTCATTGCATGTGTGTTCTTTTTACTAACAACAAGCTGGAGTCATTGCATGTGTGTTCTTTTCTCATTCCACATATGGATCCACGAGTGTCATTGCATGTGTGTTCTTTTCACAATCCACCTATGGATCCACAAGTGTCATTGCATGTGTGTTCTTTTTACTAACAACAACTAGAGTCATTGCATGTGTGTTCTTTTCACATCCCACATATGGATCCACCAGTGTCATTGCATGTGTGTTCTTTTCACAATCCACCTATGGATCCACCAGTGTCATTGCATATGTGTTCTTTTTACTAACAACAACTAGAGTCATTGAAATGTGTGTTCTCTTTAGAGACCATACATGGATCCACCTGTGTCATTGCATGTGTGTTCTTTTTACTAACAACAACCAGTGTCATTGAAATGTGTGTTCTTTTCACAATCCACCTATGGATCCACCAATGTCATTTCATGTGTGTTCTTTTTACTAACAATAACCAGAGTTGCATGTGAGTTCTTTTTACATACCACATATGGATCCACTAGTGTCATTGCATGTGTGTTCTTTTCACAATCCACCTATGGATCCACCAGTGTCATTGCATGTGTGCTCCTTTTACAAACAACAACCAGAGTCATTGCATGTGTGTTCTCTTCAGAGACCACACATGGATCCACCAGTGTCATTGCATGTGTGTTCTTTTTACTAACAACAACTGAGTCATTGCAATGTGTGTTCTCTTCACAGACCACACATGGATCCTGAGTGTCATTGAAATGTGTGTTCTCTTGAGAGACCACACATGGATCCTGATGTCATTGCATGTGTGTTCTTTTTACTAACAACAAGCTGAGTCATTGCATGTGTGTTCTTTTCACATACCACATATGGATCCACAGTGTCATTGCATGTGCTCTTTTCACAATCCACCTATGGATCCACCAGTGCCATTGCATGTGTGCTCTTTTTACTAACAACAACCAGAGTCATTGCATGTGTGTTCTTTTCACATACCACATATGGATCCACTGGAGTCATTGCATGTGTGTTCTTTTCGCAATCAACCTATGGATCCACTAGTGTCATTGGATGTGTGCTCTTTTTACTAACAACAACCAGAGTCATTGCATGTGTGTTCTCTTGGAGACCACACATGGATCCTGATGTCATTGCATGTGTGTTCTTTTTACTAACAACAACCAGAGTCATTGAAATGTGTGTTCTCTTTAGAGACCACACATGGATCCACCAGTGTCATTACATGTGTGTTCTTTTTACTAACAACAACTGGAGTCATTTCATGTGTGTTCTTTTCACATACTACATATGGATCCACTAGTGTCATTGCATGTGTGCTCTTTTCACAATCCACCTATGGATCCACCAGTGTCATTGCATGTGTGTTCTTTTTACTTACAACAACTGGAGTCATTGCATGTCTATTCTTTTCACATACCACATATGGATCCACCAGTGTCATTGCATGTGTGTTCTTTTCACAATACTCCTATGGATCCACCAGCGTCATTGCATGTGTGCTCTTTTTACTAACAACAACCAGAGTCATTGAAATGTGTGTTCTCTTCAGAGACCACACATGGATCCAGCAGTGTCATTGCATGTGTGTTCTTTTTACTAACAACAACCAGAGTCATTGAAATGTGTGTTCTCTTTAGAGACCACACATGGATCCACCAGTGTCATTGCATGTGTGTTCTCTTGAGACCACACATGGATCCACAGTGTCATTGCATGTGTGTTCTATTTACTAACAACAACTGGAGTCACTGCATGTGTGTTCTTTTCACATACCACATATGGATTCACAAGTGTCATTGCATGTGTGCTTTTTCACAATCCACCTATGGATCCACAGTGTCATTGCATGTGTGTTCTTTTACTAACAACAACTTGAGTCATTGCATGTGTTTTCTTTTCACATACCACATATGGATCCACTAGTGTCATTGCATGTGTGTTCTTTTCACAATCCACCTATGGATCCACCAGTGTCATTGCATGTGTGCTCTTTTTACTAACAACCAGAGTCATTGCATGTGTGTTCTCTTGAGAGACCACACATGGATCCATCAGTGTCATTGCATGTGTGTTCTTTTCTAACAACAACGAGTCATTGAAATGTGTGTTCTCTTGGAGACCACACATGGATCCACCAGTGTCATTGCATGTGTGTTCTTTTTACTAACAACAACTGGAGTCATTGCATGTGTGTTCTTTTCACATACCACATATGGATCCACCAGTGTCATTGCATGTGTGCTCTTTTCACAATCCACCTATGGATCCACCAGTGTCATTGCGTGTGTGTTCTTTTACTAACAACAACTTGGAGTCATTGCATGTGTGTTCTTTTCACTTACCACATTTGGATCCACCAGTGTCATTGCATGTGTGTTCTTTTCACAATCCACCTATGGATCCACTAGTGTCATTGCATGTGTGCTCTTTTTACTAACAACAACCAGAGTCATTGCATGTGTGTTCTCTTGAGAGACCACACATGGATCCACCAGTGTCATTGCATGTGTGTTCCTTTTACTAACAACCAGAGTCATTGAAATGTGTGTGTTTTCACATACCACATATGGATCCACCAGTGTCATTGCATGTGTGTTCTCTTGAGACCACACATGGATCCACAGTGTCATTGCATGTGTGTTCTTTTTACTAACAACAACTGAGTCATTGCATGTGTGTTCTTTTCACATACCACATATGGATCCACAGTGTCATTGCATGTGTGTTCTTTTCACAATCCACCTATGGATCCACCAGTGTCATTGCATGTGTGTTCTTTTTACTAACAACAACTGGAGTCATTGCATGTGTGTTCTTTTCACATACCACATATGGATCCACCAGTGTCATTGCATGTGTGTTCTTTTCATAATCCACCTATGGATCCACAGTGTCATTGCATGTGTGCTCTTTTTACTAACAACAACCAGAGTCATTGCATGTGTGTTCTCTTGAGAGACCACACATGGATCCACAAGTGTCATTGCATGGGTGGTCTTTTACTAACCACACCAAGAGTCAGTGAAATGTGTGCTCTTTTCACAATCCACCTATGGATCCACCAGTGTCATTGCATGTGTGTTCTTTTTACTAAAAACAACCAAAGTCATTGCATGTGTGTTCTTTTAACATACCACATATGGATCCACTAGTGTCATTGCATGTGTGTTATTTTCACAATCTACCTATGGATCCACAGTGTCATTGCATGTGTTCTCTTTTTACTAACAACAACAGAGTCATTGCATGTGTGTTCTCTCTTGAGACCACATGGATCCTGATGTCATTGAAATGTGTGTTTTCTTGAGACCACACATGGATCCACAGTGTCATTGCATGTGTGTTCTTTTTACTAACAACAAGAGTCATTGCATGTGTGTTCTTTTCACATACCACATATGGATCCACAGTGTCATTGCATGTGTGTTCTTTTCACAATCACCTATGGATCCACAGTGTCATTGCATGTGTGTTCTTTTTACTAACAACAACGAGTCATTGCATGTGTGTTCTTTTCACATACCACATATGGATCCACAGTGTCATTGCATGTGTGTTCTTTTCACAATCCACCTATGGATCCACAGTGTCATTGCATGTGTGCTCTTTTTACTAACAACAACCAGAGTCATTGCATGTGTGTTCTCTTGAGACCACACATGGATCCACGATGTCATTGCATGTGTGTTCTTTTTACTAACAACAACGAGTCATTGAAATGTGTGTTCTCTTTAGAGACCACATGGATCCACAGTGTCATTGCATGTGTGTTCTTTTTACTAACAACAATTGGAGTCATTTCATGTGTGTTCTTTTCACATACCACATATGGATCCACAAGTGTCATTGCATGTGTGCTCTTTTACAATCCACCTATGGATCCACAGTGTCATTGCATGTGTGTTCTTTTACTAACAACTAGAGTCATTGGATGTGTGTTCTTTTCACATACCACATATGGATCCACAAGTGTCATTGCATGTGTGTTCTTTTAACAAACCACCTATGGATCCACCAGTGTTATTGCATGTGTGCTCTGTTTAGTAACAACACCGAGAGTCGTTGCATGTGAGTTCTCTTCAGAGACGACACATGGATCCACAGTGTCATTGCATGTGTGTTCTTTTACTAACAACAACCAGAGTCATTGAAATGTGTGTTCTCTTGAGACCACACATGGATCCTGATGTCATTGCATGTGTGTTCTTTTTACTAACAACAACTGGAGTCATTCCATGCGTGTTCTTTTCACATACCACATATGGATCCACTAGTGTCATTGCATGTGTGTTCTTTTCACATTCCACCTATGGATCCACCAGTGTCATTGCATGTGTGCTCTTTTTACTAACAACAACCAGAGTCATTGCATGTGTGTTCTCTTTAGAGACCATATATGGATCCACGAGTGTCATTGCATGTGTGTTCTTTTTACTAACAACAACCAGTCATTGAAATGTGTGTTCTCTTTAGAGACCACACATGGATCCCCTAGTGTCATTGCATGTGTGTTCTCTTTAGAGACCACACATGGATCCACCAGTGTCATTGCATGTGTGTTCTTTTTACTAACAACAACTGGAGTCATTGCATGTGTGTTATTTTCACATACCACATATGGATCCACCAGTGTCATTGCATGTGTGCTCTTTTCACAATCCACCTATGGATCCACCAGTGTCATTGCATGTGTGTTGTTTTTACAAACAACAACTAGAGTCATTGCATGTGTGTTCTTTTTACATACCACATATGGATCCACCAGTGCCATTGCGTGTGTGTTCTTTTCACAATCCACCTATGGATCCACCAGTGTCATTGCATGTGTGCTCTTTTTACTAACAGCAACTAGAGTCATTGCATGTGTGTTCTCTTTAGAGACCACACATGGATCCTGATGTCATTGCATGTGTGTTCTTTTTACTAACAACGAGTGTCATTGAAATGTGCTCTTTTCACAATCCACCTATGGATCCACAGTGTCATTGCATGTGTGTTCTTTTACTAACAACAACCAGAGTCATTGCATGTGTGTTCTTTTCACATACATATGGATCCACAGTGTCATTGAATGTGTGTTCTTTTCACAAACCACCTATGGATCCACACGTGTCATTGCATGTGTTCTCTTTTAACAACAACCAGAGTCATTGCATGTGTTCTCTTTAGAGACCACACATGGATCCACCAGTGTCATTGCATGTGTGTTCTTTTTGCTAACAACAACTGGAGTCATTGAAATGTGTTCTCTTTAGAGACCACATGGATCCTGATGTCATTGAAATGTGTGTTCTCTTGAGAGACCACACATGGATCCTGATGTCATTGCATGTGTGTTCTTTTACTAACAACAACTAGAGTCATTGCATGTGTTCTTTTCACATACCACATATGGATCCACCATTGTCATTGCATGTGTGCTCTTTTCACAATCCACCTATGGATCCACAGTGTCATTGCACGTGTGTTCTTTTAAATAACAACAACAAGAGACATTGCATGTGGTTTCTTTTCACATACCACATATGGATCAACCAGTGTCATTGCATGTGTGTTCTTTTCACAATCCACCTATGGATCCACTAGTGTCATTGCATGTGTGGTCTTTTTACTAACAACAACTGGAGTCATTGCATGTGTGTTCTCTTGAGACCACATGGATCCTGATGTCATTGCATGTGTGTTCTTTTTACTAACAACAACCAGAGTCATAGAAATGTGTGTTCTCTTGAGAGACCACACATGGATCCACAGTGTCATTGCATGTGTGTTCTTTTTACTAACAACAACTGGAGTCATTTCATGTGTGTTCTTTTCACATACCACATATGGATCCACCAGTGTCATTGCATGTGTGCTCTTTTCACAATCCACCTATGGATCCACCTGTGTCATTGCATGTGTGTTCTTTTTAGTAACAACAATTGGAGTCATTGCATGTGTTTTCTTTTCTCATACCACTGATGGATCCAGCAGTGTGATTGCATGTGTGTTCTTTTCTCTTTCCACCTATGGATCCACGATTGTCTTTGCATGTGTGCTCTTTTTACTAACAACAACCAGAGTCATTGCATGTGTGTTCTCTTCATAGACCACACATGGATCCACCATTGTCATTGCATGTGTGTTCTTTTTACTAAAACAACCAGAGTCATTGAAATGTGTGTTCTCTTTAGAGACCACACATGGATCCACCAGTGTCCTTGCATGTGTGTTCTCTTTCGGGACCACACACGGATACACCAGTGTCATTGCATGTGTGTTCTTTTTACTAACAACAACTGGAGTAATTGCATGTGTATTCTTTTCACATTACACATATGGATCCACCAGTGTCATTCCATGTCTGCTCTTTTCACAATCCACCTATGGATCCACCAGTGTCATTGCATTTGTGTTCTTTTTACTAACAACAACTAGAGTCATTACATGTGTGTTCTTTTCACATCCCACATATGGATCCACCAGTGTCATTGCATGTGTGTTCTTTTCACAATCCACCTATGGATCCACCAGTGTCATTGCATGTGTACTCTTTTTACTAACAACAACCAGAGTCATTGCATGTGTGTTCTCTTCAGAGACCATACATGGATCCACCTGTGTCATTGCATGTGTGTTCTTTTTACTAACAACAACCAGTGTCATTGAAATGTGTGTTCTTTTCACAATCCACCTATGGATCCACCAATGTCATTTCATGTGTGTTCTTTTTACTAAAACAACCCAGTCATTGCATGTGTGTTCTTTTCACATACCACATATGGATCCACAGTGTCATTGCATGTGTGTTCTTTCACCATCCACCTATGGATCCACAGTGTCATTGCATGTGTGTTCTTTTACTAACAACAGAGTCATTGCATGTGTTCTCTTGAGACCACATATGGATCCACAGTGTCATTGAAATGTGTATTTTCTTGAGAGACCACACATGGATCCACAGTGTCATTGCATGTGTGTTCTTTTACTAACAACAACTTGAGTCATTGCATGTGTGTTCTTTTCACATACCACATATGGATCCACAGTGTCATTGCATGTGTGTTCTTTTCACAATCACCTATGGATCCACAGTGCCATTGCATGTGTGCTCTTTTTACTAACAACAACCAGAGTCATTGCATGTGTGTTCTCTTGAGACCACACATGGATCCTGATGTCATTGCATGTGTGTTCTTTTTACTAACAACAACAGTGTCATTGAAATGTGCTCTTTTCACAATCCACCTATGGATCCACAGTGTCATTGCATGTGTGTTCTTTTTACTAACAACAACCAGAGTCATTGCATGTGTGTTCTTTTCACATACCACATATGGATCCACAGTGTCATTGCATGTGTGTTCTTTTCACAATCCACCTATGGATCCACAGTGTCATTGCATGTGTGTTCCTTTTACTAACAACAAGAGTCATTGCATGTGTGTTCTCTTCAGAGACCACACTTGGATCCACCAGTGTCATTGAAATGTGTATTTTCTTCTGAGACCACACATGGATCCACCAGTGTCATTGCATGTGTGTTCTTTTTACTAAGAACAACTAGAGTCAATGAAATGTGTGTTCTTTTCACATACCACAAATGGATCGACTGGTGTCATTGCATGTGTGTTCTTGTCACATTCCACATATGGATCCACCAGTGTCATTGCATGTGTGTTCTTTTTACTAACAACAATCAGAGTCATTGCATGTGTGTTCTTGTCTCATACCACATATGGATCCACAGTGTCATTGCATGTGTGTTCTTTTCACAATCCACCTATGGATCCACAGTGTCATTGCATGTGTGTTCTTTTACTAACAACAACCAGATTCATTGCATGTGTGTTCTTTTCACATACCACATATGGATCCACAGGTGTCATTGCATGTGTGTTCTTTTCACAATCCACCTATGGATCCACAGTGTCATTGCATGTGTGCTCTTTTTACTAACAACAACGAGTCATTGCATGTGTGTTCTTGAGAGACCACACATGGATCCTGATGTCATTGCATGTGTGTTCTTTTTACTAACAACAACCAGAGTCATTGAAATGTGTGTTCTCTTCAGAGACCACACATGGATCCACAGTGTCATTGCATGTGTGTTCTTTTACTAACAACAACTGAGTCATTGCATGTGTGTTCTTTTCACATACCACATATGGATCCACCAGTGTCATTGCATGTGCTCTTTCACAATCCACCAATGGATCCACAGTGTCATTGCATGTGTGTTCTTTTTACTAACAACAAGAGTCATTGCATGTGTGTTCTTTTCACATACCACATATGGATCCACAGTGTCATTGCATGTGTGTTCTTCACAATCCACCTATGGATCCACAGGTGTCATTGCATGTGTGCTCTTTTACTAACAACAACGAGTCATTGCATGTGTTCTCTTGAGACCACACATGGATCCACTGATGTCATTGCATGTGTGTTCTTTTTACTAACAACAACCAGTGTCATTGAAATGTGTGCTCTTTTCACAATCCACCTATGGATCCACGAGTGTCATTGCATGTGTGTTCTTTTTACTAACAACAACTAGAGTCATTGCATGTGTGTTCTTTTCACATACCACATATGGATCCACCAGTGTCATTGCATGTGTGTTCTTTTTACAATCCACCTATGGATCCACAGTGTCATTGCATGTGTGCTCTTTTACTAACAACTAGAGTCATTGCATGTGTGTTCTCTTGAGACCACACATGGATCCACTGATGTCATTGCATGTGTGTTCTTTTTACTAACAACAACGAGTCATTGAAATGTGTGTTCTCTTCAGAGACCACACATGGATCCTGATGTCATTGCATGTGTGTTCTTTTACTAACAACAACAGAGTCATTGAAATGTGTGTTCTCTTGAGACCACATGGATCCTGAGTGTCATTGCATGTGTGTTCTTTTTACTAACAACAACTGGAGTCATTGCATGTGTGTTCTTTTCACATACCACATATGGATCCTGATGTCATTGCATGTGTGTTCTTTTCAATCCACCTATGGATCCACCGGTGTCATTGCATGTGTGCTCTTTTTACTAACAACAACGAGTCATTGCATGTGTGTTCTCTTGAGAGACACACATGGATCCCAATGTCATTGCATGTGTGTTCTTTTACTAACAACAACCAGAGTCATTGCATGTGTGTTCTTTTCACATACCACATATGGATCCACAGTGTCATTGCATGTGTGTTCTTTTCACAATCCACCTATGGATCCACCGGTGTCATTGCATGTGTGCTCTTTTACTAACAACAACGAGTCATTGCATGTGTGTTCTCTTGAGACCACACATGGATCCACAGTGTCATTGCATGTGTGTTCTTTTTACTAACAACAACCAGTGTCATTGAAATGTGCTCTTTTCAATCCACCTATGGATCCACAAGTGTCATTGCATGTGTGTTCTTTTACTAAAAACAACCACAGTCATTGCATGTGTGTTCTCTTCAGATACCACATATGGATCCACAGTGTCATTGCATGTGTTATTTTCACATCCACCTATGGATCCACAGTGTCATTGCATGTGTGCTCTTTTACTAACAACAACGAGTCATTGCATGTGTGTTCTCTTCAATACCACATATGGATCCACAGTGTCATTGAAATGTGTATTTTCTTGAGACCACACATGGATCCACAGTGTCATTGCATGTGTGTTCTTTTACTAACAACAACCAGAGTCATTGCATGTGTGTTCTTTTCACATACCACATATGGATCCACAGTGTCATTGCATGTGTGTTCTTTTCACAATCCACGTATGGATCCACAGTGTCATTGCATGTGTGCTCTTTTACTAACAACAACGAGTCATTGCATGTGTGTTCTCTTGAGACCACACATGGATCCTGATGTCATTGCATGTGTCTTCTTTTTACTAACAACAACCAGTGTCATTGAAATGTGTGCTCTTTTCACAATCCACCTATGGATCCACAAGTGTCATTGCATGTGTGTTCTTTTTACTAACAACAACCACAGTCATTGCATGTGTGTTCTTTTCACATACCACATATGGATCCACCAGTGTCATTGCATGTGTGTTATTTTCACCATCCACCTATGGATCCACCAGTGTCATTGCATGTGTGCTCCTTTTACTAACAACAACGAGTCATTGCATGTGTGTTCTCTTGGAGACCACATGGATCCTGAGTGTCATTGAAATGTGTATTCTCTTGAGAGACCACACATGGATCCACCAGTGTCATTGCATGTGTGTTCTTTTACTAACAACCGGAGTCATTGCATGTGTGTTCTTTTCACATACCACATATGGATCCACCAGTGTCATTGCATGTGTGTTCTTTTCACAATCCACATATGGATCCACCAATGTCATTGCATGTGTGTTCTTTTTACTAACAACAACTAGAGTCATTGCATGTGTGTTCTTTTCACATACCACATATGGATCCACCAGTGTCATTGCATGTGTGCTCTTTTCACAATGCACCTATGTATCCACCGGTGTCATTGCATGTGTGTTCTTTTTACTAACAACAACCAGATTCATTGCATGTGTGTTCTTTTCACATACCACATATGGATCCACCGGTGTCATTGCATGTGTGTTCTTTTCACAATCCACCTATGGATCCACCAGTGTCATTGCATGTGTGCTCTTTTTACTAACAACAACGAGTCGTTGCATGTGTGTTCTCTTGAGAGACCACACATGGATCCTGATGTCATTGCATGTGTGTTCTTTTTACTAAAAACAACCAGAGTCATTGAAATTTGTGTTCTCTTCAGAGACCACACATGGATCCACCAGTGTCATTGCATGTGTGTTCTTTTTACTGATAACAACTGGAGTCATTGCATGTGTGTTCTTTTCACATACCACATATGGATCCACCAGTGTCATTGCATGCGTGCTCTTTTCACAATCCACCAATGGATCCACCAGTGTCATTGCATGTGTGTTCTTTTTACTAACAACAACGGAGTCATTGCATGTGTGTTCTTTTCACATACCACATATGGATCCACTAGTGTCATTGCATGTGTGTTCTCTTCAATCCACCTATGGATCCACAGTGTCATTGCATGTGTGCTCTTTTTACTAACAAAAACCAGAGTCATGGCATGTGTGTTCTGTTGAGAGAACACACATGGATCCACCCGTATCATTGCATGTGTGTTCTTTTTACTAACAACAACCAGTGTCATTGAAATGTGTGCTCTTTTCACAATCCACCTATGGATTCACTAGCGTCATTGCATGTGTGTTCTTTTTTACTAACAACAACTAGAGTCATTGCATGTGTGTTCTTTTCACATACCACATATGGATCCACAGTGTCATACATGTGTGTTCTTTTCACAATCCACCTATGGATCCACAGTGTCATTGCATGTGTGCTCCTTTTACTAACAACAACTAGAGTCATTGCATGTGTGTTCTCTTGAGAGACCACACATGGATCCTGATGTCATTGCATGTGTGTTCTTTTTACTAACAACAACCAGTCATTGAAATGTGTGTTCTCTTGAGACCACACATGGATCCTGATGTCATTGCATGTGTGTTCTTTTACTAACAACAACTTGAGTCATTGAAATGTGTGTTCTCTTGAGACCACACATGGATCCTGATGTCATTGCATGTGTGTTCTTTTACTAACAACAACCAGAGTCATTGAAATGTGTGTTCTCTTGAGACCACATATGGATCCACCAGTGTCATTGCATGTGTGTTCTTTTCACAATCCACCTATGGATCCACAGTGTCATTGCATGTGTGCTCTTTTTACTAACAACAACGAGTCATTGCATGTGTGTTCTCTTGAGAGACCACACATGGATCCCTGTGTCATTGCATGTGTGTTCTTTTTACTAACAACAACCAGAGTCATTGAAATGTGTGTTCTCTTGAGACCACACATGGATCCTGATGTCATTGCATGTGTGTTCTTTTACTAATAACAACTGGAGTGATTGCATGTGTTCTTTTCACATACCACATATGGATCCACCAGTGGCATTGCATGTGTTCTTTTAACAATCCACCTCCGGATCCACAGGTGTCATTGCATGTGTGCTCTTTTTACTAACAACAACGAGTCATTGCATGTGTGTTCTCTTGAGACCACACATGGATCCCTGATGTCATTGCATGTGTATTCTTTTTACTAACAACAACGAGTCATTGAAATGTGTGTTCTCTTGAGGCCACACATGGATCCACAGTGTCATTGAAATGTGTGTTCTCTTCATAGACCACATGAATCCACCAGTGTCATTACATGTGTGTTCTCTTCAAGACCACACATGGATCCATCAGTGTCGTTGCATGTGTGTTCTTTTTACTAACAACAACCAGAGTCATTTCATGTGTGTTCTTTTCACATACCACATATGGATCCACCAATGTCATTGCATGTGTGTTCTTTTCACAATCCACCTATGGATCCACCAGTGTCATTGCATGTGTGGTCTTTTAACTAACAACAACCAGTCATTGCATGTGTGTTCTCTTGAGAGACCACACATGGATCCTGATGTCATTGCATGTGTGTTCTTTTACTAACAACAACTTGAGTCATTGAAATGTGTGTTCTCTTGAGACCACACATGGATCCACTAGTGTCATTGCATGTGTGTTCTTTTTACTAACAACAACTGGAGTCATTTCATGTTATCTTTTCACATACCACATCTGGATCCACCAGTGTCATTTAATGTGTGGTCTTTTTACTAAAAACAACTGGAGTCATTTGAAGTGTGTTCTCTTGGAGACCACACATCGATCCTGATGTCATTGAAATGTGTGTTCTCTTGAGAGGCGACACATGGATCCACCAGTGCCATTGCATGTGTGCTCTTTATACTAACAACAACTGGAGTCATTGCATGTGTGTTCTTTTCACATACCACATATGGATCCACCAGTGTCATTGCATGTGTGCTCTTTTCACAATCCACCTATGGATCCACTAGTGTCATTGCATGTGTGTTCTTTTACTAACAACAACGAGTCATTGCATGTGTGTACTTTTCACATACCACATATGGATCCACCAGTGTCATTGCATGTGTGTTCTTTTCACAATCCACCTATGGATCCACAGTGTCATTGCATGTGTGCTCTTTTACTAACAACAGAGTCATTGCATGTGTGTTCTCTTGAGAGACCACACATGGATCCTGATGTCATCGCATGTGTGTTCTTTTTAATAACAACACGAGTCATTAAAATGTGTGTTCTCTTGAGACCACACATGGATCAACAGTGTCGTTGCATGTGTGGTCTCTGAAGAGACCACACATGGATCCTGATGTCATTGCATGTGTGTTCTTTTCACTAACAACTAGAGTCATTGCATGTGTGTTCTTTTCACATACCACATATGGATCCACAGTGTCATTGCATGTGTGCTCTTTTCACCTCCACCTATGGATCCACCAGTGTCATTGCATGTGTGTTCTTTTTACTAACAACAACGAGTCATTGCATGTGTGTTCTTTTCACATACCACATATGGTTCCACCAGTGTCATTGCATGTGTGTTCTTTTCACAATCCACCTATGGATCCACCGGTGTCATTGCATATGTGCTCTTTTTACTAACAACAACGAGTCATTGCATGTGTGTTCTCTTGAGAGACCACACATGGATCCTGATGTCATTGGATGTGTGTTCTTTTTAACAACAACGAGTCATTGAAATGTGTGTTCTCTTGAGAGACCACACATGGATCCTGAGTGTCATTGCATGTGTTGTCTGAAGAGACCACATGGATCCTGATGTCATTGCATGTGTGTTCTTTTTACTAACAACAACTTGAGTCATTGCATGTGTGTTCTTTTCACATACCACATATGGATCCACCAGTGTCATTGTATGTGTGCTCTTTTCACAATCCACCTATGGATCCACCGGTGTCATTGCATGTGAGTTCTTTTTATTAACAACAACTGAGTCATTGCATGTGTGTTCTTTTCACATACCACATATGGATCCACGGTGTCATTGCATGTGTGTTCTTTTCACAATCCACCTATGGATCCACCAGTCTCATTGCATGTGTGCTCTTTTACTAACAACAGAGTCGTTGCATGTGTGTTCTCTTGAGAGACCACACATGGATCCTGATGTCATTGCATGTGTGTTCTTTTACTAAAAACAACGAGTCATTGAAATTTGTGTTCTTGAGACCACATGGATCCTGAGTGTCATTGCATGTGTGTTCTTTTTGCAATATGACAGAGTCATTGCATGTGTGTTCTTTTCACATACCACATATGGATCCACCGGTGTCATTGCATGTGTGCTCTTTTCACAATCCACCAATGGATCCACAGTGTCATTGCATGTGTGTTCTTTTACTAACAACAAGAGTCATTGCATGTGTGTTCTTTTCACATACCACATATGGATCCAATAGTGTCATTGCATGTGTGTTCTCTTCACAATCCACCTATGGATCCACAAGTGTCATTGCATGTGTGCTCTTTTTACTAACAATAACAGGTCATTGCATGTGTGTTCTCTTGGAGACCACACATGGATCCTGATATCATTGCATGTGTGTTCTTTTACTAACAACGACAGTGTCATTGAAATGTGTGCTCTTTTCACAATCCACCTATGGATTCACTAGCGTCATTGCATGTGTGTTCTTTTTTACTAACAACAACTAGAGTCATTGCATGTGTTTCTTTTCACATACCACATATGGATCCACAAGTGTCAAT